>WWPM01021737.1:0-14386 GCA_023279145.1 Glomeris maerens
CTCCGTGCCATTGACCAATGCCACTGTGATGTCATATGTTGAATCTGATATAAGACGACCTTGTGCGGTTACTGTGTACACACTAGAATAGACAATAACATTTCTCATTGCATTATCCCTGGGGGATTGTTCTGCTAACAAATGTCCACTTTTCATGTTACATGCTTACCTCTCTTCAGCTGTAATGACCAATGGCATCAGAATCAATGTTACTAAAATTAACGGTTTCATCTTTGGTGCTGGATGGAGAAGGTAATTTGTGATCATGAGGATGAAAAGTGAGTGTGGAGAATCAAGACAAAGATGAAAACGAAAGGAAAAGTTGGGAAGATGGTCGGTTGTGATTGGTCCCTATGGTCAGGTAGCAATGAAACTCATTGGTTGTCAACCCAAGCACGAGGTTATTGCGCTTCAGTGGTATTCAACCTTCAAATACACTGTTTCGTTGACCCTTTGTCTTTATTTTAGTCTCGTCGTTTTTTAACTTTCCCTTAAGAAACTGTCCCCTCAGGTGTTTCAAAATGATTAATTAAAAGCTGCGTAAAGCACACATTTCAATGGCTTTAAATAGCTACATGTGAACTGAAGTTAGAAGTAGGACCAAGTGCCTAATTGTAGGAAATGTACTTGGCGTTTTTAATTTTGATTCAATGCAAATCATTGCAATTAGGTACTGTGTTATTCATTGTTCTGTCATATACCAAATAAGGAAATTGTTTTCTGTAATTTTTTGGAAGGTGCCATTTGATTTTTCAGCATCGTTTTTATCAGTGAGATCAAATCAGGATGCCTTTAAAATTGGTGACAGTTTACCTTTGATGTATTATCACAGCCAAGTACAATTCTGAACTTAATTGCACTTCGGGAACATTTTATATTTCATAAAACCTGTAGTTACCGGTCATGTTTTGGGCCAAAGGCACTTCAATCTCGATTTAATGCACTCTACCGTTGCTAAAATAAATTCAGTAAATCGAGATTTTCATTTAAATAGAAATAAATGGAAGCGAAATTTGGAGAAACTCGACCCCTTCAATAAATAGGGGCTTTCACTAAATCATAGGTTCAGAAACTCGAGACATGGCTGCAAATTCTGGTATTGGCCCAATACCTTTTTGGGCCTTTTCGAGTATCATATGGTAATTTTTTGATCGGGTATCCTATTAATACATTAGCACTTTGTATGATTACAGTAATATTTACTTTGTCGAAGTGAATGTGACCTAGTAGTTGATTGATTAAATGGTTATTATAGTGAGTTGCGCAATTTGCATTTAATATTCATCTCGTTTTTATTGTTCATGTATTGTGCGCTGAAACATTGTTAGCCTAGCTAATATGGTTAAGTGAAATTTTGACAGTGACTCATAATTCATTTCATCATAATGGTTAATTGCTGTTATGTTTTTTTTATACACTGACAAACAAAATGTATGATACATAAAATGGGGGCTATTGTTGGCAGGCAACATTATACAAAAAATAGGCATTGCGTCAATGTCATGAGGATACTTTCCATTTTTTTTCAAAAATGTCAACCTGGTTTTGTTAGGGTGAATGAGGCTATATCATAATGTTAAAATACAGCATTATTGAATTCACTTTTTCTCCACACGATAAGGATGTTTAAAATAGCAAAGCCTTTTTGTACAATTGGTTTAAATTTTTAAAACTAATGCTCCACTTGTATACATATAGTAACATTTTATAATATTGGGATAATTCTAACTCAATATAGGTGACAATTATTTATACAGGTGTTTGCGAAATGCATTCGTTACTTTGAGCTGCAAATTAAATACCACCACGCTTATAAATATATTTACTTTGTTTCACCAGCGATTGAAATTCTGTATTGCGGCAACATCCGTTTTATTTTTCTATTTTAAAATGAGAAACTCATAATATTAATATATAATGGGGAGAGTGGCATTACTACTATCTTTGAAAGTGTGCGTTTTCATTTAGGTGATAACTGAAACAGAATGTGTTAAAAATTACAGTTTATTTTTCTGCAGCCGTAATTGAGTACACTTCTGTCATTTTATTTACAATTCCTGCGAATTATTTCCGTTACAAATGTCTTTTCTAGGTTCAAAATTCGCGGGTTTAAATCTTAATGGAAGCGACGAACATGCATCAGTAGCGCCATCTGTCGCATTTGTGAAGTGATCGCGCGAAGTCGGTCAGTTTCTAATTGGGACGTTGGGAGGCGCCACTGAATTGGACTCTCTCGACTTCGCTTATCCGTACATGTTCTTTGTTGCGGACGCTTCAAATGTTGATCGACACAAAATGGCGGGCAAGGAATCGTTGCGGGTGCGAAAAGCCGTCGCAAATACGGACGATCGCGCTGAATGGTTCGTGTTTTTCCTCATCTAAAACGCAGAATTAGCTTGTAAGGATCGCATGTTGCAGTTTTCTTGAAATTCAACTCGAGTTTGGTGAGCTGTGAGTTGTGAAATGATGGATGCATGCAGTTATAGCGTCTTTCACTCCCTTCCTCTGCCATTGCTGTGAACGGTTTTCAACCCGTCTTGATATTAACATTCCCAACTAATAATGATATCAAAAGTTACAGTTCGTCTATGAAAGTGGTTTACCGAATCCGTATCTGCCTAGAAGCTGAAATATTTAAGTTTTTTTTTTAATTATGTGATTGGTTGATTGATTGTGATTTTTTTTAAATTGTAGCTCTGATAGCTCTGAAATGCCCGAGGAGAAGGAAGATAGACTATTGGTTGGGAAGAAACATGCAGGACACACGAAAAAGAAGAAGAAACACCGGCATAAGCACAGACATAAATCTTCAAAGAGCAAAGAAGAAAAGTACGGCTCCGTGTGCAATTTTATTAATTCGTGAAATGCAACTTATTTGTGCGTTGCATTGTGCAGGAAACATCGTCACAAACACAAGCGCAAGCGGCATCGCAGCGATGGCTCGGAGAGCAAAGATGACCTAGAGGACGGCGACAACGGAGCTTTCCCCATCCTGAACACGGAAGAGTTGCTGGACGTAAGCCAGTTCGAACTCGAAGATCTCGAGAAACAGAAAGCTCTCCTGGAAGCGAAGTTGGCAACGGGGGCCATTTCGGACACCGAAAGCGTGGAAGATCCTTCCCCCGCCGCCGCTGCCAACGTTTACGCTTCTCAAAACTCCAAATTCCCAGTCGCCAAGTCCAAATTGGTACAAGGGTACAGTACCCCGGAAGAAGACGAAGCTCGCGCCGAAGCGCTGGAAAAGGCGAAGAAAAAGAAGCGCAGACACCCGGAGGTTATCACCGTGTCGGACGAGGAAGATGATGACGAAGATGACGACGAGCCCAAGGTAATTAACAGCATTTCTTAATCGTGTGATGTAATTGCTGAATTGAATTCAATTACTAGGTGATCGGTGTGAGCGGACCGCCAAATAAACTGTTCCGGCGATCCGTCGTTGATCAGAACGGTGTCGGTCGTGGAGACCGGCTAAGGAACCACGAAGTGAAACCGAGGCCCAAGGATGCCAGGTGGGACGCGATGCCGGAGAGAAGAAAAGAAGGCCAGCGTGACGTTGAAGTCCGTGCGTATAAAAACACCGATCGAGGAGGAACTAGCAAGGCCAGCACCCAGAGGCGGTCAAAGACCCATCCGCAGCACCCTACGAAAACAACGTCTGCACCTGTACCTTCCAAACGAGAACCACCTCCACCCCCTCCTCCTCCTCCTCCGCCACCACCGCAACCGAAACACAGTCGTAGCGACAGCACCAGTCCGGTGCGGGCACGACGCCATTCCCAGTCATCTTCGCAACAGCAGCAGCAACATCATCACCACCACCATCCACCTCAACCTCAACCTCCAGCACGGACGCGAGAGCACAACAAAGAGAACCGACTACCGCGGGCTTCGGGTTCACGATCGCCGAAACCGAGGGACAGGGAGAAGGAGAAGGAAAGGGAGAGGGAGAGGGAAAAGGAAAAGGAAAGGGTAACCGCGAGGGAAGCTGCGCGATCTGAACGGGTCAGAGACAATTCGACGGCGCGCAACGACCACAGATCGCGTCGGTCGCGTTCAAGAACCCGTTCGTCGAACGCAGCGCCGGGAACAAGTGCTTCAGCACGCCAAGCGACCGCCAATAAAAGAAGGGTGACGCCTTCCCGCGCGCCCATTTCAAGCGGCAGGTCAAGGAGGAGTCGGACACCGCCACACAGACGTTCCAGGAGCAGGTTACTGAATAATGATTTGTTTTTTTTTTTCAGGAAATAAACATTTGCAAATTCAATGAACTGTCGTGATTGTGTGTTAGGGATAGGGGTGGCAGGGATCGTGGTCGAAGAAGTCCTTCTAGGGACCGCAGAGGCAACAGGGGTAGACACCGTCGTGGAGAAGACCGATTTGAGGGAAGTCTTTCCGAAGGACAGTCTCGGCGCAAAGCGCAGAGTAGTTCGTCGGAAGACGGGTGATTATCATTACATTACTTTTTGCTTTTAAAAAAACAAAAACAAAAACCTGTATATTTTTCTTTTTCAAAAGCGTCGATGACGTCGATCCCGAGGAGGAAGAAGATGAGGAGATGATAATAGAAAGGAGGCGGAAACAGCGGGAAGAGCTTCTCAAAGTTCGTTGTGTGCAGGGTTAACCTCTGTAGCTAAATTTCTTATCTATATGAACTGAAATGAAAGTGAAGGAAACTGAATTCCGAGTTCAAATGTTGTCAATGTGAATGTGCAGAAACTGCAGAGGAGCGACCAAGGGAACGAGGACAGCAACATGTCGGGACCAGGCATCGTGTCCGGCACATCGGAAGCAGAGCAGCCGAGCAGAGCCTCGTCCCCGGAATCCGTAAATCTTGCGGAAAGCGGGTCCGATCCGGAGGACTTTGAAGAGTCCATCAACCTGAAGCGCAACTTGACCCGTAACATCGGTGGACGTGAGTCGCCGGACCGGCGTCAGTTGAAGCAGTCCTCTCGACGTACGTCTACGGCCGTTGCCCTTTCGCCTGCCCTCGACGCGAAGCCCTCCGTCGATCCTTCTCCTCCGCCTCCTCTTCCCCCGGACGGCGAAGAAGCCGAGACCAACGACGAGCAAGATACCGACAAGAAAGCGTGTATGAGTCATTTCTTATGGTCTGAAACGTGCGACACGTGATATGAGCGGAGTTTGTCGATACTTGTTGCAGTTTTTCAAAAGCGGTGTGGGGGTTGTCTTATCTCCAGATGACCGAGCCAAGAAGGAAGTGGACATGTTTGCGTCAACCGACATGTTCTCCGAGGAATACAAGGCCCGTGAATAGAGAGAGTGAATTCGTTCGTTGGATAGCGCGACCCGTAGCGGCATCTGCTTTATCCAACCGCAACGCGAGGTGGTAACGAACGGAAGACCATAGCTTGCTTTCTTTTTTTTCTTTGTACCGTGCAGAGTCCCGCGATGGTCGAGAGGATGACGAGAGGTGGACATGAGAATCCGAATCTTAACGACAATTGGGATGATGCTGAAGGATATTACAGTATGTCTTGAAGAAGTTGGGGGGAGGGGGTTTGTTTCGTTGCATTTGTTGCAATGTTTTGTTTTTAGGGGCACAAACGGGAGAAAGCTTGAGTAACGGGTACATTGTGTCTGGATACACGGGACAGGGAGTTTTCAGCAACGTGGTGAGGGCAAGACACGCATCGCTGGGAGATGTGGCCATTAAAATAATTCGAAACAACGAAATTATGTGAGAAAATATTGTAAACTTATCCTTAAAGGTGAACCAACATGGAGTTTTTTTTTTTAAAAAAAACTCAGACTTGTATGAAAATTTTGGCAAAGTGTTAACATTTTTTGTTGTTACCTGCCATGCTTCAGGATGAGTAAGAACTTGTGTCATGTTAATATATAGTGCTGGACATAAGTATTGGCAATCATGTCGCCCCTGGAAAATTGCTCAGTACAGCTGAAACCCACACATGCACAGAAAGTGCCATCCAATGCGCGATTCCAAGAGCTAAATATCGATATATGTAGGCGCCAAAAACAAAAATGTCCAATGCCACTACCACACTGGCCGAAAGACGCGCCGCTTTTGAATTCCTGTTGAAAACGGGCCACCATGATCGGCATCAACTGGGCGATCTGACGAACATGCCCCTGTCTACAGTTGACAAAAATTTAAAGAAGATTCGTGACCGCGGGACGACTGCACGTCAGAATGCGTGAGGACGGCCAGCAAAACTCAGTTACGCAAACATCAAGTGTATTCAGCGAATCGCCAATAGTTTGGAATATGCATCCGCTGCAGCCATTGCAAATGAAACCATCACAAATGGTGGTGCTCGTTTTGATCACCAACCCTTTAAAGATTAGTGCCTGAAGTTCAGTGTACATTCCAAAATTGATTTCATTAAAATCGGTTGTGTAGTTTGGAAGGTGCATTTGGTTAAGTGATTGCCAAAACTTATGTCCGCTACTATACCTAATTGTGAATGAGGGAGAATTCATTCCATATTAAAAAAGTTTCAAGGGTTAGGAAATATTGTCGGTTCACATTTAAATCCTGGTTTTGATGTAATGCGGTCACAATTTACGTGAATGCTTCAGGAGCGTATATTGAATCTTGTGGATTCGGATCTTAGGCACAAGACGGGGCTAAAAGAGTTGGAGATGTTGCGGAGACTGAACGACGCAGATCCCGATGACAAATTTCACTGCGTTCGCCTGTACAGACACTTCTTTCACAAACAACACCTCTGTCTGGTGTTTGAACCTCTCAGCATGAATCTGAGAGAAGTTCTAAAGAAGTACGGCAAAGATATCGGCCTACATCTGAAAGCGGTGAAGTCGTACAGCCAACAGCTCTTCCTCGCTTTGCGGCTGCTGAAGAAATGCAACATACTGCATGCCGATATCAAACCTGACAATATATTGGTAATTACCTACCCAATTCAGGTGAAAAATGTGTCATCTAACTTAGCACGTTGTTGGTTTTGCAGGTGAACGAATCGAAACTTATCTTAAAATTATGCGATTTCGGTTCGGCTTCGCATGTCGCGGAAAACGACATCACTCCTTACCTGGTTAGCAGATTCTACCGAGCTCCGGAAATCAGTTAGTACTTTCTGGTACTATTACATATATACAGTGCCTGTCCAAATTATTAGTTACACCGGGATTTTTTTTTATTTTTTGCAAATTTCCAACATTCTGTGCAATAACTTGTGTAGTTTATGGCAACTATTTATCACATTCAGTATAATAACGTCCTGCTAATGACTTGGCAACACTGCAATTGAAAATGGCGGTCTGCATTGCCCATCGTTCAGGTGGGAGTTGGTGAAAAGAAGAGTGAACGAAGATCTAATTACAAACAAAACCCAGTTGATTGAGAAACTAATAAGTGTTTGGCATAATGACCCTGCTGTAGCATTGCTTGCTAAAAGTTGCATAGAGAGAATGCCCAAGTGTATAAAAGCTCTCATAGCAGCCAAGGGAGGTCGTACAAAGTACTAAACCAGCTGTAAATCAAATTAAAACGTAAAAAAGTTATTAGCAGGACGTTATTATACTGAATGTGGTAAATAGTTGCCATAAACTGTTCAAACTATTGCACAGAATGTTGAAAATTTACAAAGAATTTGAAAAATCACAGTGTAACTAATAATTTGGGCAGGCACTGTATATGAAAATGGAAGTAGGAGTCTTGAATTTGTTGTTGCCGCAGTTTTAGGCATTGGGTACGATTTCGGCATTGACACGTGGAGTGTCGGGTGCACTCTGTACGAACTGTACACCGGTAAAATAATGTTCTCCGGCAAGACCAACAATCAAATGCTCAAGTACTTCATGGACCTGAAGGGCAAGGTCCCAAACAGGCTGATCAGAAAGGGTGCATTCAGGGACCAGCACTTTGACAGCAACTGTAACTTTTTGTACCACGAAGTGGACAAAGTCACCGAAAGAGTGGGTTGTTTCGTGCCGTTAAAATAATGTTTCTTGTGTACGGAGTCATTTTGGAACATCGTTTTGGGAACCAATTTCAGGAAAAAGTGGTGGTCATGGGCACCCTGAACCCGAATCGGGACCTGATGTCCGAGCTGATCGGCTTCCAGAAGCTGCCCGAGGAACAACTGCGCAAAGTCGGTCAATTGCGAGACCTGCTGGAAAAAATCCTCATGCTGGACGCCAACAAGAGAATTTCCATCAACCATGCGCTCGCACATCCTTTCATTCAAGAGAGGATCTGAGTGAAAATGTTCCTCTAGGGTACTAGGATTTCAATTTTGAACAGCGCTTTTGTTTGCCCGAAATATGAAAAAACATGTATCCGATAGTGCGAGGAAAGATTTTTGTTTTGTTGGTTTCCCTGCTGACTGTCTTAGAACTGTTTCAAAACAATTATAGCGGGAATCGTTACGGAACGGCCGAGAATCCGCTGCAATTTATATACAGTACATACGATGTATATTAACTTTAGCATTCATCTCACCGTACCACGAATTCCTCTTCAACTAGCACCTTTTTAGTGGGACCGGGGGTTTTATCATCTTGTCCTGATGGCAATGGGGAAAACCATTTTCTGTTTGGTTTTTATTGATTTTATTTCGTCTTTTCTTACACTGAAAAAAAAGTTACTTCTCTCGTGTCCCACCCCCTATCACATTGTCTCCACTTGTCTATAATACGGTAGGTCTCATTTCTTGACCGTTGTGGACACTGTAGCGAACACAACTTCTAATTTACTTTGCGACCGATTGAAGCGATCATGCCAGGAATGCAGTGGGGTATAATTGAACAACTGAGCGGGAGGGAACGCGGATATCGTTTGTATCCCATAAAGTACCTTGTTGTTGGTGTGACACTGTGTTCTGTGTATACTCTTATCGTAACAACTGTCGGCTCGCGCGAAACCCGAAACGAAGAACGACTAGTTATTGGAACGTTTTCGTCTTTATTAGGTCTGCAAGGAGCCGGTACGACAACTGTGGTGTGTTTGAAAAGCGTCTCGTGAATACCTGTTGCGCCTTCATGGTGGTAAGAGTTCATTGTATTGTCAGGGGTGTTTTTTTTTTTTATTGCAGTAGCATCTAGCAGCCGTTTGTTTCCGTGTATTATTTTTATTACAAGGGGATTTTTTGCAGTGAAACTGAGATATCCAGACCTTAGCGCGTTACTGGGATCTGCTGTGTTGTAATGAATTCGTACAGATATGTCAGTCATCCCTATTAGAAATTGCTTATAATACGGGCTGGATTAGTTATCTCCAGTAGGGAAAGTTCTGCATTCAACTGAGAATGTGTTTTTTTACAATTTTATTGTCCTCAACTTTCTGGAATTGGAGAAGTTGGCACTTTAATGGATACTTTCATTTTTGTTTTGCTTTTCCTCTTCTTTTTACTAGTCTTCCCCTCCACTTTGCCATTTTGATGCGATGGCTTTGTCTTGGTATTGTTAGAGTCTTCGGCGGCCATTTTGAGTCCACCGGCGCCATTTTGTTTTTTTACTCCTTGGTCAGCCGCGTTTTTCCCAACGCCTTTGAAGTTCTTTTGAGGCTTCTTGGTGTCTGCCGATTTCTCCACTGCCATAGATTTATTGACTTTCTTCACTGTCCGAGAATTCACTGTTGGTTTCCGTAAACTTGCTTGGAACGCTTCGAAAGTTGGCGGGTTTGGAGACCGGGCGTGGTTTTCGTGCTGGCCACGCCTACAGTCGCCGGAGCAGAATTCGGTGGCGCAGTCTGCGCACGTTTCATGGCGACGTTCCGCAAGCACTGGGCCCACGGCAGGTCTCCGCCCACCTCCCCTGTTAACCACGCCCCTGGACTTCGCCGCTGCGCCTTTGATTCCAGATTCGGCTTCCAGCTGCGACGTCAGTGCTTGTAACCTTTCCAGTAGCACGAACCTGAATACCAATTAGTTGTTTTTGAAGCAGTTAATTAGGAAAACAGGTGTTAAAAATGCATTTTACAATTTTCATAGAAGAGCACATGCATTTTGCCATAGTATATAGGTAGGGTAATTAATATGAAAATTCCCTGTATTAATTTGAAATTGTGCACATAATGTTAATGTAGAATATTATGCAGAAAATGCATAGCATTTTGCAGTGTACTGAACACTGGATCAAATTCCCACATATGCCTTAAATTTAGATGATTTCATCGAACTAATTAAGTAATATAATGTATCAATCTTCCTGACCTGTTGAAAAGGTCTTCTTCTCCGCGGTTGCGAGGCCGTGAAGTAGTCAACATTCTCCAATTGATGTTTACGCGACCCAGCTCTCGTAGATTCACATCTTGCATTGACGGTGGCAGTGGATCGGGAAAAGTTGCTTGAGCCACCTGAGGTTGTGTTTGATTTTGTATAGGTTGTTTAGAGTCACTCAACCTGATGTCATCGGCACGTGGTTTCTCGGCACGCACCTGGCAATGTCACATCTTCTATTATAATGGACCTGGGCACATGGATATATGTTATTCGCTTGTAAATCCCACATACCTTGAAGTCTGGCAACTTAGCAAGGGCCCGTTGCATGTCTTCAGCAGATCTTAGGGCCAATTTGGCGAGATCCAAACTCAAGCTCTGGGCTCCTATTTCCTTTTCGTCATCCATTTTCAGGAGCTGGCTTCCTTTTTTGTGTTATTTACTGAAGCCTCACGAATCGCATAATGTTATTTGTTTTTGCTTACAAAACGGTAGACATTGGCACGCAACAAAAGCAGCGATCGATTTTTTTTTTGTGGCTCGGACTGCTTTTTTACAAGCACAGATTTTCAAAAATATGGGCCAATGTGATACAAGATTCAGGGTTGGAACATAATTTGCACGGCCATAAATCGGAACAATAATAATTTTTTAATATTACTAGAATTTTGTATGTAGGGAATTAATTCTGAAACTTTATACCGTTTTTATGGCTTAACTGTTGATTAGGAAACCCGTACTTTTGGAAATTAGCAAAGAAATTAAGCATTTACCTGCTGTAATTACGTGCCCATGATTAACGAGTGCCATGTTTGGCCAATTTGCTCCCACGGTTACCCGTTGGAAGCCAGCTATCAATTTCACTGGTTGCCATGGAGACTATATATTTTTTCATATAATTAGTTATGTCCTGAAACTTTTTTGTCTCGTACAAATGAGAGCCAATCATAATTAACATTCATTTATTTACAAAAAACGTGCAGATTGCCGAGATTCTTAAAATTACAACACAATGTTACACAATTCGTACGTCACACGTAATATTAAGGACTTCGTATAGATGTAACAAACTAAAAATCCCAGTTAGCTTGAATTTTCCATCAATTCTAAACACTATTTGCGTACCAAATGTAAAAGATGCTATGAAGAATTTAAATTACGATAGCCTCCATTGCATTTCTGCATGGGTTACCACGATATTGTACTCCAAATTTCAGGAAAATAAATAACTATATTTCCCCGTGACTGAGCTCCGAACTAACGGTGTGATGACACTGCTTCCTTCTACTCCTTCTTCTCATGGCGCGTCTCTGTTAAGCGCAAAACATCAGTACGAAGCAAATATAGGATTGCGAACAACGCGGACATAAAGAGTACCCGGTTCTGGTTCCTCTTCTTCAGAAGCATCCAAAATATCCGCGCAGCAGATGGAGTAGCATATGAGGCTTAGGAAACCGAGCGGAAGTCCGAACAACACCGCGGTCAACACGGGGTTGCCTTGCCACATCTCGACCAAAGATGTCGTCGCTTCGTAGTACATGCGGTACATGCGATGGAAAAACGTGTCTCCTCCGTAAGCCTGCACGGTAAATGTTAGGAAATTAAAACCGGTAGCTCGTAATGCTGCTGAGCAATTATACAAAAGCAACTAATTACCCTGGCCGATTGGTTGAGGATCTGATGGAGAAAATAACTAACTATATCCGCGGTCAGTTTGCTAGGTTCGTCGTCGGGAACGTAATGGTAGTATGTGGCCGAGTCGACGACGATGATGGAAGGCACGACAAGCCGCTCCATTGCCACGGAGTTGGCGAGACTTGGCTGCCCAATCCACCCGAACTGAAACCGACTTGAAATGCGAACGGGCCATTGCCACCTGGCGCATGATTTCCTCACGGTGACAGTCCCAAGTTTACTCACTCGTGAAACTCATCCCGGCGTTCAACGGCCACTTGCTGCACCATCTCCTGAAACCTAAGATTTTGCGCTCATTGCAAAGTCCGTCAGCATAGGGGTAAATTGACAGTGTTCATACCAACAAGGAAATTGATAAGAGAAATTACTTTTGCATTTCGGGCGTAATCCTACCGGCCTTGTCTTCCTCAAGGACCGCCATCACGATGAATTTTCCAGATTGCATCAGTTGAGGAAAGTTACCGTGCGTGATCTTCAAGAAGTGAGCAAAACGTTCCTTGTTGATCCATTCTGACATTACTAAAGTTGCATTGATATCATCTTCATACGCAGGTTCTGCAAATTAATCCAATGTCACTGTCTTCCTTCGCTCAAGAAGAGACGTTCAGAAACAGTACCTTCAAACTTGTAACTCGTATTGTCTTTTAAGACGTGAACCTCTGCCGCATCGTTTGTCGCAGTACTTAAGACCTGCTCCTTGCAAGAAGCGGGTGCCGAATAGAAGAAGTTAGTAACGTGATATTCGGTAGCTGTTTCTTCGAAATGCTTCTGCGTTAACAAACCAATACCGGCCGCTTCAATAAAAAAGCTCTTCTTTTTCTTTACCAGCATGAAGGTAATTTGACGTACCTTCAAGTCTGTATCCTGTTCGTTACCGAAATACAGGAAAAAGACACTATGACGGTTTCGAAGCGCTTCAATTTCATCGCAACTTTCCAATCGTTTAATTGCTGGTCTGCTCGTGTTCAAATGTAAGTCACGGCTTCAATACTGAACTGTTGAGAGTGATATGAAAATAACTATTTCTCACCCGCTCAATCTTAAGGCAAATTCCACAATCTCCTCTCTGTTCCTGTCTCCGCGGAACGAGTACACCTTGTCGCCTTTGATACTGTAAGACGAATAAGACATGTACGCATCGCACGTTTGAAGTTCAGTGATATGATGGATCATTTTGATTTTTTGCTTACAAAAGTATTGTTGGAAATCCATTGACTGAGAACTTGGTGGCAACGGAAACAAACCGAGTGCAGTCCACTCTGGCCACACGCACGGGAGAGTAATGCAGCGATTGGGCCACTTGGTTCCATACTGGAGTCAGCTTTTTGCAGAAGCCACACCATGGAGCGTAAAACTGCCAATAAGTAGGAAAAATGTTTAATTCTTATATTCATTAGAAGTTAATTTAAAGATAAATATTATTACCTTCACCAGCCACATGCCATCCTTGTATACATCGAGAAACCTGAAAATTTGCAGTGAAAACACGGATATTTCTTTAAAAAAAAACTTTTAACTTCAAAAATCAAATATATTGACTTATATTTCACAGTATTTGCTGTGACAAATGTCATTCATTTGTAATAAATTTGTCTTAAAACAAGAACAGAGTGAACGCAAAAATACAAGTAACATTTATTCTTCAATAATATTGTATATATGCGCAGGACATTTTCCCATTGACAATAGATGCTTCACACTAACAGTTATCTGCGAAATGTATATTTAGGCCGATATCGACAATATCTCGTCAGCAATAATCGATTCCATCATTTTCAATCCACACATGAAAATAGATTTTTACATAGCTAATTGTGTATGCTTCACTGCACAGCACTTATCTTTGCACCCCATAACCTCAAAAACATAAGTATTATAATCAGGGAAAGCAAAAGCATTCGGTGAATATTTTAAAATAAAATTAATGCATTAATTTTGCTGAGATTTTTTGTTAATTTTATTCATATATTATATATATATCTCACCTGTCACTTAGTTCCAATACTTTACTCGCCTCTGCCAATGTTAGGATAACTGTAAAGTATTTTTCCAATCAAATCCTTGTTCATTCAACGCAATTAATTAGGATATTTACCCGCTAATTTACACAGCCAAACGGTGCCGATCGCCATACTAAACCATCGACTATTATTATTATTTTCATTTACGGTATCTGTGAACGATACATTGTCGCGTACCGGTTTGCCTCGATACATACTATACCACATACTTTGACCTGACCTAGATAACGAAATCATACACGCCTTCCTCAGTATATATTTGCATATCATTATTTATTATGCAATGAGTTTTCATGATACAAACCAAGAGCTTTGAATTCAGTACGACCGAATAACATTTTGAAAGAACAAATAAAAATGTTAATTGATAGTGTGATATGTGCGATCGAGCCAAAAAGCAAAAATACGTACGCGTAGTCATGTTTGTTCAATGTTTTTAATCAGATGGCGAAACGAAATTGTGTGCGGAAGTATGTAATAGATTGAATAACGTTAGGTTTATTTGTA
>WWPM01021738.1:0-15273 GCA_023279145.1 Glomeris maerens
TGCTGCTGCTGCTGCTGCTGCTGCGGCTGTATATGGTGCTGATTATGCTGTTGTTGCTGGTTATGATTATTATGAGGTTGGCTCATTGTCCCTTTCATCATTCTGGCATTATCTGAACACGGGTATTCGTTCATATAACCGTTCTGATTCTGAGGATAAGAAGTGTACGTATCCATCTGAGAGGGCTGTCCTTGATTAGGAGTTGTAAACTGACTAACCATTGCTGCCTGGTCTAGGGATTGATTAGTACGGAAGCTGGTAACAGTATGATGCCTAACCTGCTGTTGTTGAGGATGAACAGTGGGCTCATTCAAGACATTGCCTGAATTGATCCTTGCTGGCGTGCCTGTCCCGAAGCTAGTGTATGGATGGTGGGAGTACATTCGGAACTGCTGAGGTTGCTGTTGCTGTTGCTGTTGTTGTTGCGGTTGCAGCTGCTGAATCTGTTGTTCTGGTTGATGTTGAACAGAAGAACGAGTATTGTATTGGCCATTGTAATTTGCAGCACCTTGAGTTCTGTACCTAGCCACAACTGCGTGTCCTCTCTGCTGACCATTTGCCTGACCATACCCTCCTCGGTATCCCCCAAAGCTCCCACTAACACCATTTGTATGGCATTGGAGATTATCAGCAGAAACAACCTGTTCACTGCCGTATATGTTACATGTTTGTACTGCTGTTGGACCGCCTGCAATTGGAACACAGGATTCTTGGTCAGGATAACATGCATACTCATGAGGCATCCCACTACTACGTTGATGTTGCTGACTAGTTTGCTTTGTGGGAGGACCATTTGTTGCCGTCATTGCACAGGACACTGTTGTTGAATGCTGATGATTGAAGTCTGAATTGCTTGACCGAGTAGATGAGGAAGAAGTTGAGGAAGATGTGGAGTAGGCCCCATAACTCCTGGAACCACGTGTAGACGGAGTGACAGCCGATGGAGCAAATTGGCCGTAGTTGGTGGACATTGGGTGCTGTAAGTGTGGCTGTTCCTTTGTGACTCCAGGTCCACAAAATTGAGGGGCTATTAGTGGTGATTTCGGATTGTGCTGAAGTTGGGAAGATGCTGAAGATGGTGATGTAGCCGTTGCTGCTGCTAGAGGAGATCCAGCAGTGAAGAGAGCGCTGTTATTTGTAGGACCAACTGCTGAAGAACACGTGGGTGGAACTCGTGGATGTGACAAGGGCTGAGTTAGCACCCCATCTGGAATATGTCCAACCGGAGGGAGTTTGGCTTTCAGTTCATTAGACATTTGCTGCGCAGGAGGTGAAGCTAGTGAGGCAACAGTTGATGGTGGGCGTCCTCTGGGTCTTCCGATAACGGCATTTACATTTGGCTTGTTCGTAGTTTTCACTTCCACAATCCCACTGATTTTTTCGCTGACAACTTCTGGACTGGATGCAGATGGTGTCCTCGTAGACCTGCAAGGAGGTGACAATCCATCTTCGTCCTTGGAAGAGGTTCCACCATCATCACTGCTGCCTGTAGTTGTGGTGTCATTGCTGTCCTTCAGCAGCCTGGAAGGACTCTCGTAGCCCCCATCAGAAGAACCTGGACGCAGCAAACCAGGGCTCGGGTTTGAGCCTGGACTGTGTATTTGATGACTTTTGGTGGTGGTAGTGCCACCGGTGATGATGGCACCCTCCTCACCGGGCTTTCCAACCGTCTGTCTCTTGTGTTTCATGCGACGGTTTTGAAACCAAACCTTGACTTGGCGTTCAGTGAGGTCCAAAGAAGCTGCGATCTCTATCCGACGAGGTCGACACAGGTACTTGTTGAAGTGGAACTCTTTCTCCAGTTCAAGCAGCTGAGTGTTGGTGTAGGCAGTGCGCAGGCGCCTTGGCAGACCGTTCTCTTGCATCTCTGATTTGTAGGAGCCAATAGTGGGAAAGAAAAAGAAAGAAACAGATATTGACACTGTATTGACAAAGACAACAGTAATTTTATATACATAGTTGGCCACATTATAGAAAAACACTTTGAAATGATTTGTTGGAAGTTACTGTATATAATTTCAATGTCTTTCCATGCTATGCGAATTTCAGTCTGATATATTATAAACTAGAATGTCGTTTTCATTGTGATTTCAAGAAGCATTTTCTAAAGAAACCGGTCGGGAGGAAATAAGAAATTGGTATAAAAGGTACATAGTTTGAAAATGGGAGATAATTGTTGCTCAACTTACTCAATCCGCACCCAAACCTGAAAAGAACGTGTTGTTTAAGCACATTACTGCAGCTCAACCCGAGTTCAAAAATTTCATACTGAGTTTGCAAAATAAGCATTTTCGAAGCATTTTCAATGTCCAACTGCTTATGACTGAACATCACAGATGTTGTTTCCCATCAGGTTTCCAGTGAGAGACAATTTTGAGCACTTTAAGTATATGCTGAAATCAGCTATTTATATTGTATAAAAACAGAGTTCTTGAAAACTTTCTTCTGTATAAAGGTCACTATGCCTTTCACATCTCAAGATCAGTCCAAGCTTTATCCTCGTCCACTTCGCCCTGCAGTATATGTATAATATTGTCTTCAAATTTAGATGGTGCATACCTGGTCTTTATCTCATACACTGCGAATATTGTTGCATTAATGTGCATAAGTGCCATGAAAATTTCGTAAACACGTTGTTAATTAATTACTTTGTCTGATTGAACGTTATGAGAAAGAGCCAACGACAGTTAGCTATATTGAGACGGTGCCATAATTTAACCTTTTTGATTCAATAATATAGAGCAATTTTCTTGATTTATTTCAACATGTTCTTGTACAAGCAAAGCCAGATTATACGCAACTCAGATTTACAAGGGCCTCACAATTTCCCACAGTGTTACTATTGGAGGGTTAATAAGGGACCTTCGTTTCTAATTGCCTATTTAATTCAGATAAATTACACTGATGCATGGCACAGTTTTAATTCGAAAATTGGAGTATCTAATCAAGATGTATTGTGCCGATCCTTGATCTAACGCACAGGTTCTGTAAAATGGTGCATGTTTACATCACGCAAGACCCGTGTTTCAATAGGGGAGTGTTTGGAACCTTGAGACTTTGAGATGTGACGTATGCACAGTGGCTACTAAGTGCTCAAGAAGTTCGTTTAGTGTGTGCATGCATTGCTTGGTGGACTATATGAGGATTAAAGAAAGATGACAAATGGTTTTGGCGCGAGCCGTCCAAGAAGATAAACAGTGTTGCGGTGACGGCTAATGTACTACTACTTGACGCCTTTTCCCTTCCTACTATTAATCGTCTTCTAAATCGAGGGCATCGCGAAACAAATTTCCTCTTAATGGCCGCTTAACACATCTTAAGCCTAACTCGTTCGCCTTGCCAATCGACTAAAAGTCTCTCATTATCGATAACGAGTCAATAAAACTGCATTCTAACTAGACCTATCTCCACATATGGCCCTAGACAATCATGAGTCCTTGGGGATTGGAGTGGTTCCTCTGAGTATGGCCCTACTAGATCTTAGTGGAACATTTGGCATCTCCTTGCGAGATGTGTACGTTTGGTTGCGAGTTAATTGACATCGTAGATCTTAAACCAGCTTTTACGATCTTACTAATGATCTTCTTGGCACACTCATGAATTTAATCACCACCTCAGTGCCGATTTACGAGTTACACGTGTTGACGCGTCATGACGCGCCAAATTTGAATCTGGATTTATTGCGGCACCGATTTGGATGTTGGCCCAAAACACCGGTCTCATGTTTTCCAGGGATTTGAAGCAACATGTGATATAAGAAAACCTTTCAGAGCAGCTAAAGCCCGACTTGGTCATAAAATTTTTATGGCTAAACCACCGCTCGTAACGCTCTGCCACAAAGTCGATGAACTGTGCAGCGTTTTATCTAAAAGTTCCTTAGCGACAACTTTCCAAGAACATAGCATTCTATTCAATTGTTCGTGGATGTATATATTTTTCCAACATTTCTTCTATATAGACTTTATATAAGCCTTAACGACAGAGCAACTGTTCTCGCAAAGAACGCAAATATACATGCAGCAAACCGTTTTCCGAGTTCAGCACGTTCGGCAAATAGTTGAGAAGTCAATTTCATATAGTACATATAAAACTTCGTTATGTTGGCTCTGTCCTTGCTCAATTCCAAGTTAACTATGCGAAGTTAGTATAACATATAGTATGGCTTTACATTTGAAATAGTATATGCCAATAATTTATATTAGCTTGTGTTTTAACTTATTGACCATCATTTATGTACAGTATAAGTATTGAGTTATAATTTGCCTTTCAAAAGTATTGGCAGAGATTTTGCTAATTTTGCCTAACAGTGAGCGCTTGAGGATGATGAAGCATTTTAATTTGAAATACTTTATTAGTTGAGTTGATAATTTACTAAATACATGCATCATTTATTGCTGAATTTTTATTGCAAAGATTGCTGCCAACATAGTGAGATATACTGATGTACAACCTTTAAATTAATATGAAGTTACAGTAAGAAGTGATACTGATATGTTTAAGATATATTATTTTCTGAACTTGCGTTCTTTGAAACTCTCACCATAGACAACGTGAATTAATTTCGATCCAGAAACATGATATAGACATTTAAGCAAAATATTTACCACGCTTGCTGACAGTTGAACGCATTTCGGACATCAACAAGGCGGTTTTATAAACGGGACCCATAAAATTGCTCGAAGCAGGCCTAGTTGTAGGAGTAGTTTGAGTAGAAGAAGCACAACTGCGATGATAGGAGTAGCACAGCTGCGAATATGCGACTGACCGAGAGCAGTGCATTCTGGGATATTGAGTTTTAAAGTCTGAGTTTTGGCAAGAATGTTCAAGTTTTGGAAAAAGGGGTGCCCTGAGAGATGCAGGTGGTTCTGAGATTTTGATCCCTTGGGTTTCTGATAATAAGAAGAATCTTAGTGGTTGTGATGGAAGAAGCCGCACTCAGCAGGGGGTAAGAAGCCTTTAGTCCCGCGTGTATCACTTACATTTGGTAAGGCTAGCCGACAGGAGGTTGGTCACTACTGGTCAACACATGGCTTGTTCCAATGACCTATTCGCTAAATTCGTCCACTTTCTTGATGGCGAAGGCCGAGCACGTTCAGGTGCCCATACAAGCTTCAGATTGCGGCTCTTTTGCACCAGTTCCCGTGGGAATTTCTATGTGCAGCCGTCACTTATAGAAACCTGACCATTCGTTTAGATGTTTCAGTGTATGACTAAACTTTGCCATAAATGTGTGGTTTTCCAATATAGTTCACAAGTCGTATATCAAATGCAAAATGAAGGCTTTATTGACTGCAATGTGAGACTTCTGTATATTACTCCCATGCGACGTGCATGAAGTTCTTGACTACTGACTGGACTGGACTTGTTTATAATTTGAACAAATCTAAAAGACAAGTTTTATAAAATTGTTACCTATAACAATTCTCAAAGAACAACAACATATGCACTTAATTGGTTGATACATAAATGAAATTAGCGTATAATTTATTTTGTGAATATCCCAAAACCAATATACGTATTATATTGGCCTATTTCAGAATTTTGAAAACTTTATTTTGGTACCTGGAATTACTTGTGCCATGCATAGTTTATCATGATCAACTGCTGTTGCTATATCAGTTTTCAACGATGTTTTGACTGCGGGAGAGTTAACTAAATGGGGCGGCTAACAATGCAAATAAAGGTAATCTTTTTATAGTCTCTTTTTGAAAACATTTCATCATTGTCGAGCGCGAACAATTATGTTTTCATGGAAAAAAGTTCATCATTGTTAATTAATTCCCAATCTCATTACGTGTATAGCCATCCATACAGTCATTGATGCTTTATTATAACGTTGACTTTGCATGCTTTGTACTTCAATAAAGTGATTCAATTTTGCTTGTAAGCTGATAGTGCTAATAAATAATATGAATAAATTTCACTTGAAATTTTCGTTTCTAAAAGCTTTATTATTAAAGTAATATTATTTAACACTACGATGTGATATTATTTTAGCATTTAACTTAGAATTACTATGAACTGGATAGATATATGTGTTTATAAAAAAAGGAAATGCATGAGAAAGAAATACAAGAATTTTATATAAGCATGAAATAGTTTGTTGGGGACCGGGAAATAATTATTTCTGGTGCATTCCCGGCAGCGTATAGATTTGTCCTATATGTTTAGGGGTAGTATGAGGTCTGGAACAAGCTGTACATAACTTAAACCCCTTGTCTTTAATTGACGAAGTTCCTTGTGTGCAGCCTCGCGAGAGTAAATTGCTCATCAAGTCTTCGTTGATTATTAATTTTTCGCGAATATTGTGTACATGCGCACCAAGGCAGCTGTAATTATATGCCAGCAATGCAAAATTACAAAACGACTCCCTGCGGTTTCTTCCATTAATCTTTATATCTTGAAAAAAGTATACATGGAAGGTCGATGTATATAATTAGAAATAAAGCTACTGTGGCCTATACAATATAAACAACCGAATGGAATTTTGGGCACGTGTCTTGCATATGCTGTTTTATTAAAATATTATTGCCATTTCAGAAGGTTTAAATCCGAAGCTGATTACAAAACAAACATACAAAAATAACTGCTCCTAGTACCCTATTATTTATTACCCAAGTATATCTACGCATTTATTTAAATTGGTGTGGGAAGGTATGTTGTAACTTGCTTTATTCATATGAAATAATTGTTTAATTTAAATACCTACAAATCAATTAGTAGAATAACAACTTAATTTTTTAAGTATTGATATGTGGAATGCATTAACATTCCTACCAATAATTAGTTTTATCCCATTAATATATTAGTTAGACTTTAAATATGAATAAATAATTGAAATGAATTTTCAATACCGCCAATATTGGCCAGTTTTCAGTCTACACCCCCTTGTACTAAATAAATGTTTTTATTTAATTTCACGCATGCACCAAACTTATAAAACAGTCAAAAACATGCAAATTATAGTAGTATACCTGTATATGCAAATGCTAATAATAATTCTTAAGTTGTAAGAAAAATGTAGGTTTTGAAAATTGTATTTTCAAATGATATTTTGACTTTTGTCGCTATACAAATAAATGAACAAAGCGTTTGTTGCAATGTCTGTCACGTGACACAGATATTGTGAAGACTTTCCTTAAGCATTCAAACTCTTGGTTCTAAAGTGCATTGATATCAGTTTATCTGGTAAATTCGGATTTCGTCATTTCAAAAAATAAGTTCAGGAGTGTCCTTCCTTGTGACGCAACATTTTGTATTCCCCATGCAATATCCAAGGTGATATTGCATCAGTTGAATATGCTTTCATTATATTCACCAACATTGCAATAATGTATTATTAATTGCATGTGCTCACTAGTACGCTCTCAGGTAAGAAATATTGTGGACTTTCTAGTTTTTAGCTGTGAAAATCTCAATTGTAAGCAGGAAATTGAAAATACAGAGTATCTCCAATTGCATGTGCATATTTTACAGGGCATGAATCTCGACAAAAAAAGCTGCTTAACCAGTTAAAATCCCACATTTTCTCACCCCCCACATCCCATCACACATTTAACCTGAATTCACTATACCAGCATACTGGATTTACGCATCTGATTGATTTCTTTTAGTGAAAAACGAATAGGAGCTGCAGCTGGACAAGCAAGCTGTTCAAACAAATGAAAAGAAGAGACACACTTGAGTTGAAAAACGAGCCAAAAAATGAAAGTTCAACACACTTTTGCATAGCTAATATAAAACTTTTCATACCCTGCAGTACTCAGCTTAAAGTTATATCTTCAAAAATAATATTTCATGTCTTTTACATCAGTCATATAGAAATTAATTTAATTACTGGGACAACAAGTCTCCTAATAACTACATTTGGCCATTCTTGAGCAGTGTACATTTTATTTTTGAGATAAGAAATGACTGCTTTTATTTGTACATAAATAAGTCAAAGCACAGATTTGTAACCTGGCAAAAAAATTCATATTGTGAGATGCATTTATTCATCTTCTAATCAAATCGACAAATTAAGCATGCAACATTTTCAAATGAAGTATAATGTCTCGGATTTTGTCATTGAAAATTGATTTACTACGGGAAATCAATGCGCATCATCATTATTATGAGATTTAAACTTTTATCTGGAGAGCAGCTGTGAAGTGGTCAGCATGTTAGAAATCTAAATTCGATACATAATAATCAAACTTGATGTAATATTCTCCAAGCTACACTTATCTTACGAGAAAGTGATACCGCTTTTGTATTATTTTGTATGAAAATTTCAGACTTTGCCATCAAACATTTATGCTTTTATTTAGCTCTAAGAATTCAGATTATACTAACATATATTGTTCTGAAAATTCTGGTAAAGTACGAGAAATTGTAACATAAATGTCAAATGAGATGACTTGTAACATGCTTATATGGTTTTTAACATCTCCTCTCAAAATGTATGAATTACAACAAAAAACCCAAATGAATTGTATGCATGGAAAAAATAAGTATTGCGAAGTACTCATGCATGAGTTCTAAGTATCATTTGAAAATGAAATGAAAATAACATCAACCCAATACGTGATGTAATTTGCACTTGGAAAATAATTATAATCTTAGAGGTGACAATTTCATGATTGTAACCACTAGTATAGGGTTACATAATGCTTATCACTTTGAGAGAAGTACACTGCAGATATACATTTCTTTAGTTGTGTTTACTCTCTGATAAAACAGTTTATTTAGTAGATTATTCTATATTATATTTATTGAAAACGCAATTGGTTTTTTACCGAATTTACTTTTACTTTTGTGTTTAGGTTTTTACAGTAAAATTGGTAAACGCAATCGTTGCGTGCCCAATCCCTCTTCAACATCCATCAACACCTACTTATTCTCACTTCTTGCAATAGACTAAACCCATGAATGGCCCTTGCGTTATTCATACATATATTCATATGCAACTATCGAAACTAAATTGTAGTCGTATTAAAAGCAAACTACTCTATGGACTTGAAGGTATTAACGGGCGTAGTATTTGCTTCCAGAAGCCGTTTTCAAATACACATTATCTAAAATCCGTTTTCATATACCAACTAATCGAAATAATCTTATGTGTGCTTAAGATATGAGGTTGGTTGAGTAAATAGAAGAAACACTTGACGTAATTATATCGAAATCCTTTTTTTATCTCAAGGAATTTTCTCTTATATCATTGATATATTAAAACGGTAACCAATATTGACTAAAATTGCTCTGAGTAAAATGTACTACTTTGCGAAATTTATATTTATGGAAAATTCAAATTAGGATGTAGCTTCTTGTGCGATGATTTAGAATTTTTAAATTCACATTAATGTTTTCAACTGTTGCAAATTAAACTTATAATGCCTAATATAAATTTTAAATTAATTTCGGCACATTATTAATTTGTAAACGTTATTTTATAATATTTAAATCATTATTTACAGATTCAAATTTATGGCATACCTGATTGCAATTAGCCTATTAGGAAATTGATTTCGTTAACAATTAGAAAACAAATTTTATTTTTAAAAGTTATGAAGTAATCAACGAAAGCATAAGTGTGGAAGAAATAAATTGGTAATTCTCAAAGTTGAAGTTTAAATCGTATAAAGTTCCCAAGAGGTAAAGAAAATGATAAAATAACTTTTTGATCCCTTCTAAAATACAATTTCCAGCTATGAAAATAAATAGTGTCTAAAATATTATTTGAATCGTTATACAAGTGTTTTAATAATTTGTTAGGTGATCTGCTAATTTTTTAGCCTGCAGCCTGTAACTTGAAACTGAATTGTGTCCTATATAATCGTTGTTGCACCGTTGTCCTATTTTAGTCGTATTATATTACGGATAAGGATCGTCTTTAAACGGCTCGGTGTGGAAAAATTAAGTGAGTAGCTGTTTCCGAGTTCTATAGGTGCTCATATGATTAATGATGGATGCACTGCATGGGCGTTGTTATGCTATATCACAGGTTCAGGAACTATGAGCTCGGCAATTTTAGGCTTAATATATATAAACTCGACTTGTATAAACGTGCACACACACACACACATCTACTTAGTTACCATTATTACCTTGATGGCTCTTGCGTGATGTCTTCTTTTCCTTCATCCAAGGATACTCCGGTACTGCCAGGTTGTTGGCTGCACCACGTAAAACACCTTGACTCCCTTTACCACCTCCTGCGGATCCACCTTCACCTTGGCTCTGGGCACAGTCCAGAGGTGCCACCACCGCTACCGGACACTGTCCTTGACCTTGCTGACCCTGGCCCACACTCACGCCCACACCAACACCCAGACTCAAGCCCAGGCTCAGACCTCCTCCTGCAGCTACTTGAGACGCATGCCTTAGTTGACCATTACTCTGAGGAGGTGCAGATGCAGCTGCTCCTGCTGATGCCAATGTTTGCGTCGTTGATGTTGGGCCCGGACCAGGACCTGCATGACCTAAACCTGCAAGACCCTGACCCGGGCCCTCATCGGGCAATTGGCAGAAGGAAGCTCTGGGAACCACAACAATCCTGCTGGCTCCTCTTTGGTTGTGGTGTTGGTGGTGATGGTGCTGCTGCTGCTGTTGGTGGTGGTGGTTCACTACTGTATTAGCAGTCCCTGTGCTAGTCCCCGTCCCTGGGCCAGTCCCTGGTTCGGTGATTGATGAAGTGCCGTGAAACGTCTCATTGATATGAGGCAGCGAAGTCATAAATTCTACCATGGACGGCTGGCTGGTGATAAACCCGCTCTCTGTGCTATCCCTATCCATTGGTGGCTTGGGTATAGCAGCAGCTAGACGAGAGTGATTCACTCGTGTTCTGGATGTCGACCGAGGCGAGTCGACTACGGTTCGATGTTGGTGCTGGTGGTGGCGGTCTTGGAGCAGCTCCTGCTCTGAATCCTCCGCATTTTGCCGCTGCACACGCACAAATACACACACACACACACATACACCACTCACACTCGCGCACACAAATGCACGCCTGCTTGCTCTGCTCTGCTCTGCTCCGTTCGGATCAATCTGTGCGATGAAAAATCGCGCCAAATGTCGTCGTCCTCACTCGGTGATAGCGAGAATATTGTGCAAGCAGCCTATCGGAGCTAGCTGATGACACGGAAGCCATGCTGAAATGCATGTATAGATTATTTGTAGGTTTGAGTGTAGCAACGTGCAGCCATGCGGCTTCATCATTCGGCTTGTTGAGCTGAACGCGTTCAATGCGTTACGTATACAGACAGTATTGAGGGGGTAGTAGTAGTAGTAGTTGAGTATGTAGCACGGATGGGTAGGACGGGCTGGGCTGGGGAGGAGGAGGAGGGGAAAAGGAAAAGAGAGACAGCCTTTCGAGCCGATAACGAGATCGAAACCGTCCTTATCGGACACGTGACCCGGCGACGCGTCCGCCAACCAGCGTGTCGACGTGTTGTATGAACGATTTTTTTACATGTTGCCAATTGCAATGTTGGTTGCCATTTTGGTAGAAGCATGTTCAGTTTATATTCACTTTAATGCGTGTTGCATTCTTGGAGATCGAGCGAGCATCATTGCGATGAGCATCATGCATTTTGTGCACGTGTGTGTGTGCTTTAGATGAATGAATATTCTGTAGGCTCTGAATAAGATTATTTTAGTACAATTTTCCCTTTGTGATTGTGTCTGGTTTGCTATCTTGGAGCAGACTTTTAACATAATGTAGTGTGATGTTTGGCATCATTTCATTTTGGCAGTAATTGTAAATATTGCATTATTCTGCACATATTTATTGCATCAGTTTAATTTTTTAGTGTGCTAAATAGCTTGTAATGTATTTCATATTCGTATCTGGGTGAAGAACATCATAATTTTGTTCTTTCAGTGTATTTATAGCAAACTTGCATTTAGCATTTTTGTTTTTTTTTCATATAGATTTCTACGTACTTACATTGCAATGTTTATTTTCTTTGTAATTTAATATTTTTAAATTTCTAAATTGTCACATTTATTTTAATAGCCTTCCTGGCTGCATTGGGCTTATAAAACGTAAACCAGGAAATGCTTTCATATCATTTGAAATACGAATCAGCAATCAAACAATTAACGAATGGTTTTGCATGTTTGTATGCCATCATTTTTATTTTATGATATTTGATGTAAATTAAAATCATTTGGTGATTAGAATTCAGATCTGTAATTTCTTCAAAAATTCGCGTTTCTCTACTGAGTCCGTGCACATATTGTGTAATTTCATTGTACATACTAGCGTTTGCATTCGTATTTTGTTTTGTGGCTATTTGTATTGTTGCATTATGCATTGTTGAACACAGCATTTATAGCTTGTAAGCACGTTTGCAATGCGTGTTATGTTGCAGTTTCATAATCATTTCATGCCTTTTGAATTGCATTCGCTGAGTCGCTTGTTTTGTGTTGAAATTCAAAGAAATCTTGATAAGGTAGCTGAATTTTGATGCTGAAACGGAAATATTGCATTTAAAATTAATCTTAATATA
The DNA here is from genome assembly GCA_023279145.1 of Glomeris maerens. Classification (NCBI taxonomy): domain Eukaryota; kingdom Metazoa; phylum Arthropoda; class Diplopoda; order Glomerida; family Glomeridae; genus Glomeris; species Glomeris maerens. The sequence goes on from WWPM01021738.1 coordinate 12,492, forward strand.
TTTAAACAAAACACCTTCCATTGCATTTTCTTTATTCAACTTTGCATGATGTATTGCAATGCTACACTGCTCGTTTAGATCAGTGTCCTTTACACTACGTACTCCAGACACGTCTTACTTTGCATTTTGCGGTTGTTTTTTTTTAAATTTGTTGTGTACTTTGATCTTCGCAGTGTACTTACTTCTAAAACACATACACGTATAAAATTTGATTTCTTCCTCTTGTCTATTTCAAGACACGCTTGAACGTTGAGTTGAAAGTTAAATAATATTTTTACATCTTACTTAAGAAGTTTTCTTTCACTATTATGTCCAAGTCTGGGCTCTTTTAAACGTCTTTTTGAAGATGTCTACTGAAAACGCATATCTATAGCCAACACATACAATAATATGTTATTCATCAAAACTAGGTGTCCAGAAAGTCTGGCAATATTGTTAATAACCTTAAAATGAAGAGAAGGACAACAAAAACGATGACACATGTCTCTGTAACACGTCAGAACGACATCTATTGGTTGTCATCGACGACCTTATAGCATCCGTTCTAAGTCAGGCATATATTATGGCTTTGTAATTTTAGTGATATGTACGATTTTAAATTTGGAAAACGTAGAGCACTGGTATTCTGTAATTGTTGCGAAAACAGATTGGAAATTGGTGGTAAAATGGAGGAGTTATAACAATCTTAGTTTTGCTGCAGCTCCTGAATGCTCACTTTACCGCATCACTGGTTGGGTGGTGAAGTCGGTGTGAGGGAGTAGCATAAAAATAATATTGTCATTACTCTTCCATATTACTGACAATTTGAAATTTTTTCAGCAACGTGTTTATGCTGTGGTCTACGTTTTCCAAATACTGTACTATAAAATTTCTTCTGCCAGTAAAATTAGCAAAGTCGTCCATGGCGTTAACAATGGATTTTCCTCTGGTATGTTGTAGAGACATATGCCAACACTTTAGTTGTCTGCTTCTTATTTTCAAAGTTATTAACAATATGATGAGACTTCTTAACCACCCTGTAGAATTAAGATGTTTGATTACAGTGTTAACAATCTTTATTGCATATCAATGTTGACTTAATACAGAATAAATTTCAATTCAGGTACCTTTAAAAACTACAAAATCTAAAAACCCAAGCAAATTTAAAAATTTCAACTTCGCCATGTTCAAATAAGAATTGTAGATGCATGAAAACAGAATCTTATCGGCGAAAAGCTGTGCAGGTGAGACTTTAAATTTTTCTGAAAAGTTATTTGAGGTTTGTGTGCATGGACAGGACATGTTTCTTTTTTTGTGCTACCCATATCTATGTAACACTGTACAAACGTTAGTGTTGCCCCACCCTTTGTACCGTATACACAGTGTTCAGCATCCCTTTTGTGGGGTGAGTAGGTTTGTTTCTTGTTGCCCCAAGCTCTGAGCAATGCTCTAAGCATTGGAGGAGCTAGCTACTATAGCTATATAGGAGAGAGAAAAGTAGGAGGACCCCTGAATGGTGGCTGAATGCGAACGAACGGCTTTTCTGGAGAACCCCCGGCCGATTTATCGCCCGCACCGGCAGCATAATTGCGGGCAATAAATTCGTTATTTTTCACTGCGATGTCAGGCGAATTAATGACACCTCACAAATCATGCGCAGCGCTGTTCACAGGCTGCGAGGGACGGCCAAAACCTCATTAGCCGAGTAGCCAGCGCCAGGAGCGGCATGCATTTTCCTCCACTCCTCGGACTCTCAGTCTAACTCGGACTTTGACATCAAACGCGCCCTACACGGATTATCTCATTTGCACACCCAACATGCTCAGCTTTGTCGTCAGAATCAAGGTTAGTTGCAGCCTTAAATTTAGCCAAAATTCACTGTGTGCTCAATTTGTGTAATGTGATATTTGGCGTTTTCTGCATGCATGCAGAGATGCGGAGCGCATGCGCCCTGTGAGTTTTCTTTAGATTCTTCTCACTGGTTGGTTGTCACGAGCAGGGATTATCAATTGGGGTTTGGGGTTTGTTGGATTTTTTTCCCGTCTTTTCTTTTATGTGGAAGAAGAGAGAAATTCTCTTGAAATGAGGTGGTCGATATTAGTTCAATGCATGAAGAGCGAAGAGCGAGACGTTGAAAATATCGTGACATTTTTAAAGGACCTTTTTCCATTCGGTATTAAATATCAGCTAGAGGAGATGCACGAAGAAAAAATGAATGCGAGTGACAAATCGATACAATTAACGGATTTTTCAATGCGATTTAGATTTTCAAGTTTTTACGTAGCCTATTCTTCAATCATGTCGAGTGGAATTTTGACATAGTAATGTGACAAATAGATGTTTGTGTTAGAAGAATTTTGGTATTTTAATTAATGTCAGAAAAATATCACGTGAGCTGCAAATACAAGTATGTAGCAAAATTGGGGCTTAACAATATTAAAAAGCACAGAAATGTTTTTATTAAATAACCACTACGTCGTATTCTGCAATTCGATCGATTGACATTTCTTTATACTATTGAGTTGCACCAGATTTAATATTGCAAAACAGAATTGAAATTATATATTAAACGCATTTAGATGTCGTAATATGAAAACAAACTATTTTTGCTCATCAAATGAATTCTAAATAAATTATTTGCATAAAAAATCTCATGCGGCATTCCGTTATGGCTGTTGTTTTGACTCGTAAATTATTTCTGAATTTTGAATTTGACAAATATATTTAATATTATCGTGAGCGGGATTATATTTCATTTTAATACAATTAAATATGTGATTGAAAATTTTATTGAATAAATCTC
>WWPM01021740.1:0-23333 GCA_023279145.1 Glomeris maerens
ATGGTTAGCTGACAACTGGAATGTTATCTCATAGCTCAATTGAATGTTCTGCGTGTGTGCACAGGCCCAAACTGTCATCTTCGGCGACAAAAGCACGAGCATTGCGATGCAGAATTTCACACAGACGTTCTCGTTGTTCATCGGCAGCTTCCAATGAGGCAGTGGCAACTGTAGCTTTTATCTTCTCTTCTAGCTCGTGTGCTACTGTTGATTAGTGGTTGGCCACTATCAGAGCAGGAGCGCAGAAACTGGTTGCCAAGTGATGAGACGTCAGGTAACGATAGTAGAATCTCTTTAATAACGATAAAACTGTGTTATTCTTGGTTACAATAAATGTTCGTCTTGATGGTCGGAACAAAACTACGAAAGCGTTGAACACGTTTCAATCCCGATATCCGCACAATAATATCGCCCCGGGCCGCGGTAATTTACAACTCGCTGTAATATGTAGAGAAAACTTCGCACATTTAGTTTTCTTCCTTTGACCGCACATCGACCAGTAGTACCACCAGTGGCAACTGACCCGCTCGCTAAATCACACGAGCTATATATACATTAAGATATGCAAAATTTGTCTTACACAATTTGAACAAGTTTTGTCTGAAGGACAGGAACAAGGCGAAAACCACTTGTTAAATACAAGGTTCGAAACCAAAGCAATAACGAGCAATGAATAAATTAACGGTTATGCAATCGGGGTAACAATTTACTATCAACATCTACCTCAGACAACTTCGTAATTGTCAACAGCAGCATCACATCGGCCTTACAGATGTCCTTCGGTGGTGTCTGCCACGATGAAACGATCAGAATCTCGGCTTTAATTCTGCATGATGGATGATCCTTTTCTTCAGGCATTGACATTTCGTCGTTTAAGGTGATGATGGTCACGTCATCGTTCTTGTGGAGCGTTACGTCCACACTGGCGAACCTTCTCCAGTCGGATCCCAAAAGAATATCGAAAGGACAAAAGTCGGCTATGATGATGTTCGGCAGAAGTACTCTGGTGTTTCCGAGTATGATATCAGTGTTCATGGCTGACTCCGGCATGAAAGTGTGGTCCATCACATTCACGGTATCGCTTCCTATCCACGGACACGACGCTACCCTATTTGGAACGCTTGAAGCTCAAACCACGGAAACGTTGGCACCAGAATCGATGCAGATTCTCACGTTGACTCCATAGAGCTTGCAAATCACGACTGGCAAGTCTGACGAAGTCGTGGGGATGAAGCCGCTAATCTGCTTTTCGCTCTTCTGCTTGGGCGCCATAGAAGCTTGTTCGGGTTTCTTGCGTCGTGTTTCAGCCTCGATTGTGGGACTTGTCTTTGGCTTCGGACAGTAGCAATATGTCCGTGCTTTCCACAGTTAAACACAGATTTCCGGAGCGGTCCGTCTGACGTCGGCGAAAGACTGGTTTATCTTTCTTTTTATCGTCTTTTTGGGCACTTGAAGTCGTGTTCGAACTCTTCTCGTGATTTTCGGCTTGTGTAACGTCGTCTCTGTTGTCTACCTTGACGTTCCCTTTTTCGTGAGACGGCTTTACCTCGGCAGGTTTTGATGATTTCCTCTCATTTCTAGTTGCCACAAACTCGTCATGTTATTGGCGGACCTGAGTGACCTCGATGAAGTCCTCCATTGTCGCGTGGCGTCCCCAAAGATGAGTGCCAGTCGCTTCATTACGCAGACCTTTACAAATGGTGTCCATCTTGTCGGCAAGAGTCAGATTCTCACCGTATCATGAATGCTTAAAGAGCTTCAGCTTTGCTTGAATGTATGCGCTGATGGTCTCGTCTTCGGTCTGCACTCGCTTCTCAACTTCTTTTTGTCATTCGATGAACGGAAGTTATTCCTGAAGTGGGCTAAGAAGGCATTTTTCCATGCAGTCCAATCGTCCTCGTAATCGATACCGGTCATACCCTGTCAGGCTGTGGCTTTGTGACGCAGCTGCTACGCTGCGATCCCGACGGTTACCATCGGCGACCAATGTTGCTGCAAGGACATGTGGTTCACGGTTCGAATGAACTCGGTGACTTTCTCGCCCGGTTTGGCGCTGAAAGTCGGAAGAGTGTTCAACACGTCTGGCGTTGTATGCACTTCAACAACCTTCGAGGATTCTCTATGAAGCTCAGAGAATATATGACTCATGAGTCTCATGCAGAAATCTTCTGAAGATTCAGCGGGTTGACGAGCAATAAGTGGCACGTCTGACAGGGCAGGTCCTATCATCCCGCTTGGATCTTGCATATCTCGTGCATGATGATCCTCACGTAGTGGCGTTGACGCAGTAAGTTGAGGAGGTCTGCTTAAATTGTTTTTGATAAGACGTTTTGTGCATTCTGCTTTGTTGCCATCCGTTGATAAGGCTTGGCTCTCCAATTCTGTGTGAAAAATTGAATTTGGCAACAGCTGCAGGGTTTCTACGCATGTCGCGTTTCTAAGCAGCTCCTTCAGTATTGGATCGACTTTATTCGCCATGGTTGCTTGTCTTGTTCACCTTTTAACTGTAGGTGACCGATGCTAAGTGGTGTTCGACGAGTTATGCACGTCCTGTTGACTGCGCCATGCTGGAATGTGATCCGTTCGACGCGGTGAGACTGATTGTTGTCCGATGAATTTAGTTAAACTCGGTTAATAAATAACTGAGCTGGGGTTTACAGATATTAGAAGTTTGAATATCAAAAGAGAACATCAACCATGTGAACACAAACTGGTTAATTCTTTGTTAAAACGGTGTCTCCATCAAACATAAGCTCGGAAAAGCGTGCGCTCGATATCAACTCTTTCTTCTGACTCTCCTTTGTTGTCACTCCCCTTTTTATACTTTTTCTCCTGCGTTCTCATTCGCCCCGCTCGAACCGGAGAGCAAAGGTGTTTCAGTGCGAGCCCAGTTGCATCCACTGCTTACGAAGGAGGTTCAGTGCGTGTCCGGTTGCATGCACTGATTACAAAGGTGGTTCAGTGCGAGTCCGGTTGCATGCGCTGCCTGCAAGTGTGGTTCAGTGCGAGTCCGGTTGCATGCACTGCTTACACCATGAACTTTTGAAATTTTACGTCATCCTTGACTCTGAGAGCAATTTCTGCAATGACTTTTGTAATTTTTGAAATTATTTCACATTAGTTGCATTTTAACTTTCATTCAACAATGTTTGCATTCATTCAACTTTATTCACATTCATTCTACTTGTTCCCATTCATTTCTATTTATTCACATTCAATCCTCTTAATAACTACTCATTCTGCTTTAATATGACTAGTTTCAGACAATTGTTAGGTTCTTGTGTTGCCGAATTTAATCGAGGAAACATGGGGTGGCTACCGTGCTTTTAACGTCGGATATGACACTCTAGGCCATATGTGAAAGGGTACTTACCTGCTATAGTCGGAGGAATCACGCCACCGCCAACTTCCACCTTTACCACTTCTTGAATACTGGACTCGCCAACTAAGTACTAAATTCAGCCGAATTGAATGACTGTCAAACTGAATCAAAGTTGAATTAGTTCCACATAGAAACGTTCCATTTGCAAATTAGTGAAGCGAAATTTGAATTCCGTGTGGAATAAAATGCCTCTATTTATTGAGGTAATTCTCTGCTAGAGGTTGTTTGATAAATACCAAATAATTACCATAGAAAGGTCAACTCTTGTACTCTATAATCCAGTGGTCAGTTAGTCCCTAACCCTCATGTAGAGTTTTCAAAAAAATTCGTCCAAGCATTTGGTATAGTAAAAATGTCAAAATAATTTTAGTTCGTTTGGTTTTTGAGTCAATCGTGACAAAACCGCAATTTACCTGAAAGACAAAAAAATCGGACGGCGCTATATGGATAACATCGTTGGCATGTCAATAGTCAAGCTATAAAATATTGGTGTAAATCGGTCAAGCGGAGCATGCCAAAAATTTAAAAACCAGTCTCACTACTTTTGATGAACGACTGTACATATTACTGAACGGAAATGGTATACACTCATCATTATGTCAAAGCTGTTACAGTTGCCATCCTAATATCAATTTGAATGTGGAAGAGCATTGGCAAATTATTCTAATGGGACAGATTGTATGTATGTCCTCGTAAGAGGATTGCTAACACTTGTTGCACGGCCCAGGCCTACCGCCAGGCGGCTGGATTTTTGTCCATGCTTTCCTATGGACAATTGGTTTTTCTGTGTATATGACCGAACTATATGTGATATAATTTTTTATTTTTTTGAGCAACATCTTTTTGCTCCCTGCCAGGGAGTAATGTTTGAGTTTCCCCAAATTTTAAGTAAAAACATGTTTAAATAATATTGAATTGGTGACTTGTCTTAAAAAATTGGAAATTCTTAAAAAACTGCACTATTTCAGCAAACAAAAATACCATGTGCATTAAAATTTTGTGCTGAATTTGAATCTGCACTCAGAAATTAATTAAAGTTATTAATTAAAAACTTTTCATAAGTGATTTGGCAACAATTAAGTGAATAACTGAGGGTCCGGTGCGGCAGCAGCAATTCCCCCCAGATCTCTACACAGTCAACCCCATTATATTTTTCATCAACCAACAGGCATATTTATTGTGCATCATGACTTCATCTCCAAAATTCAATCCCACTTGGCGGCAACCGACGGAGAACCCAGATTTTCAGCCTTGGTTGCACAGTGCCTAATGATGCAAATGTGCTTTTTGTAATGTGTGCCAAAAAAAAGTTTGCCCTAAGCAACATGGGAAAGAGGGACACCATGAAAAACACATTTTTTGTCAAGCTGTGATTAGCGTTTGCCAAAAAACTAAAAAATAATAAGCACAGGGAAAATTAAGTAACACAGGGAAAACACAGGGAAAATTGAATCAAGTAACCAGCGGTCACCCTGTATTGCATTTGTCACCCGGCCTGCATATTTTATTGTAATTGCCTAGGCTCCTATTCCTGTACATGATGTATTGCCAATGTTTTCCATGTTTTATAATTTTCTGCAAGTAACCAATATACTCACCTTATGTTTCCCTCAAATATCTTGTGTGAGATTCTTACATCAAAGCTAACTCCGATAATATTTTGTTATTAAGTTACAGCACCAATCCAAGTTGTATCACTGCTTTCAAGCTTGATTTCAATGGCCTGGGCTCTATCCGGCTACCAACGATGTCTTCGGTTCTCAATCAAGAGTAAAAAGAACTTTACTTGGCCTGGATCGATAGTGCAGTTTATTTGGTATGCTGGAACTCTTTGGTCAAGAGTTATATCTCTAGCACTCTTTGCAAATGTATATCCACTTGCCTTCGTAATACTTTGTTCTCTTCACTGGCTGGTTATGACTGCTTGGATCATTTTTATGAAAACTGAATTTTGTCAATCCAGGTGTGAGGAATATCTGTACAATATTGTTATAGGATTAGTATACGTGTTTTGCTATTTCAATGTTAAAGACGAGCCAACACGTCACAAGTATTCTATTTACTACTCTGTGACATTTGTCGAAGGTTCAGTTATGATTGGTCTCTGGTTCCATTATATGAAGGGAACTGGAGAATGGTATCTTAAATATGCGCTGTTATCGTTTTTTGTCAGTTTTGTTATAGGGATAGCTTGTATGCTTTTTTTCTATTCCTGTTTACATCCCTCTATCACGACTTTCCAAAAATCAGAATGCTCTCTCCATAGTAGAACACCTTCCAATCAAATGCCAACAATAGATCAATTTGAAGAGCTTGATGCGTTAAAATTGAATCAGATACATATTTCTGGTGTGCCTCACAGTAATGTCTCGAGTAGTATCCAGGATGTTACTGATGGAAATCAATATCAAGTGTACACTAAATGGGGACGTCAGTGAGTGTTAGTTTTGATTTCAGTGCCTTCCCATGCGTCAAGTATTATGCAATATTTTTGTACTAATAATTTGACTAACACGTGTATGTACAATAAATGAATTACCATATTTTCTGGTTGATAAAACGCATGTAATGAAGCAAAAAGTTCTATGCTCAGGAAAAAGTAACATGCACGTTATACATAAGAATGTTGTGAGATAGAGTATGGTAATTGTTTATTAAACACAGCTATTCAAATCTAGTAAATTCTTCGTCAGACTATTTTAGGCCCCATATAGTTAATAGATTCCCGTCCGGAAATCGACAAAAATGGATGCGCGCGCGCGGTTTTTATTTTTATTTTTTATTCTAAATTGCAATTAATTTAATTGAACGCGAAGTGGCGCTGAAACCTTGTCATGAAGCCCTTGCCATGATCATTATCACGAAATCTCCAATAGTTTTGCCTATGAAGCGATCTGACTCGCGTTTTTGTGTGTTAATGCGGACACGGGGTAGAGTTGTTGTTTTTTTTGTCGTATTTTAATGAATAAAAATTTTATTTTCCTTGAAAAAAAAAACCGGTGCGCGCGGGGACGGGAATCTATTAATTAACTATGTGGCGCCTTAGGTAATTTTTAACATGAGAAATAAAAATCACGACTTTTAAGGGAATCTGTAGGGAAAGTAAAGCCTCAGACAAAAGATAGCGGCCCCCCCATGCAATGTTCGGTCGAATACGAAGGGTTGCAACATGCCATCACAACTTCATGACGCGTAATCCGCCATTTTGAATCCCGCCATAACAGAAATTTGTGGTCGGCAAACCAGATAAATTAGGTGCCAGACATGGCACAGACACGGAATCAGAGATGATGTCACACACTCTGACGACCCGGACGCACGTATGAATTGCCGGTTACGGCCACTGTCTGCTTCCTGGATCACTGTCTGTGAGCAGTGGGTTGCACAGCAGCCCCGCCCTCTCCTGATTTCTCCAATCACATGGGTCGCGACCGTCTCATGCCAACTCGCAAAGCTCAAAGTTCTACTGCATAACGAGTCCTAATTAAGATGTACTATGCAAACTGTATATTATGTACATTAGTAAGTTCTAAAATTTAAAAATAAAAAGTTCTCATAATAAAAAGCTTGTGCGTGATGTTTCCACTTCATTTATTGCAAAAAACAAAGAAGTCCACATTTAAGATATCCCGCTTATAAAGTTGAAAAATCTTGCATTTGACCGCAACGCTATATCGAGGTCCTACTCAGACATTCGTTTAAGAACGACGGTTTAAAATACAATAAAATTGATTTAAACGAAGTGCGATCATCCTTATTGATGATATATTGATAGATACGGCTTTAAATATTGTCAACAAAAGTGTTTCTTTCTTCTGTGATCAGTATATCAAGCAGCATAAATAACATTGTTGAAATCATTGGCTCCTCTGAACTGCCACCCATTTAAATAAAATCTGTGAACTAAGACACTCCACAGGTTCTTAATTGATTTGAGGTCAGCACTTATTGATGGGCAATCCAAAACATGCACTTTCTGGCCAACAAACCAACTTTTTGTCACAGCAGAAAGATGTATGGGGGAATTGTCCTATTATCCCTGTTATTTTTGGTCAGAAACATTTCTTGGTACTCTTTTATCAATATCAAAATAGATTTAACTGTTAAATAAATTTTTAATTGCTGAAATTGCAAAAAAAGTGATCGTTCTTAAACGAATGTCCGGCACTGCAATCATTACAATTCACAATATTTACGGAGTGAGTTGGCACTCGGTACAGCTTTTGCGCGTTTTTCATCTCCTTTTTATAATTAATTTGTAACAAATGTGACAGGAAAAATTGGAGAAACGCACTTTTCACCCAGTCTTTGTCGTCGCTATAAGACACCCCAAAAGAATCAGCATCATCATCATCGTCGTCGTCGTCAAACAACACTTTCAAATAAGCTTCCTTCTTAGCGGCACTCTTTCCAATACAAAATATTGCTTTATTTTTTATTCAATAAAGTTATAAAGTGAATTAAGAATCTATTTACCCGTGAAACTCATTTCTTAATATTTCCCCCGTAATTTTATTTTTTATAGATTTATAGATTTATTTTTATATAGACACAAAATTGTAATATAAAAATAAATTAAATTTGAGGAGATTTTTGCGTATATGTATATAAAAATATATATATAAACAATAACATTATGGGGGACATGTCAAGAAATGAGTTTCACACGGAAAATAGATTATTAATTCACTTTATAATTTTATTTGTAAGGCGGGTCGTGGGAAAAAGAGGCCGATGTGTGGGGCCGTCTCTCATCGCTGAGATCTCAGGGGGTTGACATGCATTCAAATGACTCTAACCACATGTCCTAAAAGCAGGTTATAAAAGGGAATGTACACAGGGGCACGGGGCTTTTTTGTATTCCTGCGGTTACTACTTACTACACAAATTGAGTGTGCTCTGGCAAACCTTACATGGGGGCCCGTCCGGGATCCTGTTTGAAGTGATCAACCAGCAGAGGAACCATTAAGTTTCTTCCCTCTTCATCGCGATCGCGGGCTCGGCTAAGCCGACCCCATTGGTGGCGCTGAAGTTTTCCCCGGGCATTTCCCGAGGCCGCGCTTCTGACCAGGGTCCGTGGAAAAGCGTTTCTGACAGCTGGGCCTCGGCTTTAAGTGTGACGTGCAAAAGGAAAGGGCGTGTGAAAGGACAGAACTAAAACAACAGTAGATGTAGCACGCCTTCCATGTTAAGTGTCTGTTTTGCTATTTAGCACTTATCTTGTTTGCGGTATTGCCGAGTCAGTACATAACTTTACAAGTGGCAGTTTGACTGTGAATCGTTAGTGGTATATACATGCCCTCCCAAATTTCTCAAATTTCAATGTTGTTATGCCTGCGGCAGGTGGCAATTTTAATTGGTTAATTGCGGAAGTAATTACAGAATCATTAATCGCGGTGCCAGAGCGGGAAGTTAATAATAAATAATAATTAGATCAATTAAACTGGGAAGAGAAGCTTGCGCTGACTTTACAGCAGCTCATTACTGTTAAAGTTTAAAGTTTAGCTCGCATATTTCACAACCGATTACCTCCGCAAAAAAAAAATATTTATATGTATTCACATTTTACCGGACAGTGGCTTACAACAAACATACCGTTCCAGTGATTATTTAATATTGCGATCGGTTCGTTTGTGCGTTGGGAGTTGCTTCTTTTTACCCTGTGTTGTTTTTGATTATTATGCGCTGCTCTTTCATTGTATCTTTTCTGTTGGTGTGACTGGTGGACACTGGGTCACTGTTTTCGGCGTATGGTTCGGTTTGATAACTCTACAACCCTTTCCGTCTGATACTTCCCTTCCCGATACTAGCCTTTTGGTCTATTTGCGTACCACCGGTTAGTTTTGTTTCTGTCATATATTGTGTTGCCCTCGCGCTTTCCATTTTATTTTTCTCTTATTTTATTTTATTCTTCTCTTCCCATCCTTTAACCCTTAACATACCAAGGTCATGTCGTCAACGTTGCTTACCAAGCTGGGGTCTTCTGAGGACCCCATTTTTTTTTGCTGTTCTTGGACTCTCGTGTTAAGCCGGGTACACACTAGCCAACGAAGGCAAACGACTTCGTTCGAAGTCGTTCGTTCGGTGCAATGTGTACGGCCGAACGAGTGCCTTCGGGCGAAGTCGTTTGCTTTCGGCAAGGTTCGCTCGGGGAGCGGTACTTCAAAGGGAAGGGAGGGCGAGCGTTCGCGCAAACCTGTTCGGCCGGTTTTATGTGTGGACGGCGTGGCGTGCAAGTGCAGCATCGAATGGCTGCAAAAGAATTCGTTTGTTTGGTGTAGACACCAAGCAAGTTTTGTTTCGCGAATCAATTAGGGCGTGGCCAAACGGGCAATTATATTTGGCCAAACCCCTTCGTTGGCCGAATTCATTCGTTCGCTCCCAGTGTGTACCCAGCTTTACAAGATTAATAGAAAAAATTGTTTTGGGTGTTTTGAAAATGTATTCTGGCTACACAAGCAATGTGAAAATAATTTTTTTTATTAAGCCGTGGTTATTTTTTCATAAAATGTTACACTTTTGTATTTATAAATCTGAATAAATGTTTTTCAACATTACAGTGTTTTTTTTCATTTTCCCCGATTATACTTAATAGTATTTATATAAAACAAAACTCAAAAGTAACATAATAAAATGGTACATATTCAATTATTGCTACTGCTACAATCCTTAGCACATGTTACAATTGTGCTCGTTTTCCTGTGTGTCTCACAGACAAAACGCTTGCATTCACAGCAAACTGTATTGATTTTCCTGTCTTTACTTCTGGGACAATATGAGCATCTTCCTCTCTTCTGGGCCTGCTGCTGCTGTTGCCTTGATGTTGATGGTGTGCTATGACTTGTAGTGTTGCGTGCAATGAATACACCTGCAGCTTCCATTGCTCTAATGACTGGAAGATGGAGACCTGTCGGATTGCTTGCTCTCCGAAGAATGTTGGGTTTGGTTAGTTCCTTGCCCAACTCTAACAAAAATCGATATCTGCGATTTTTAAGGCGGCTGTTCCAGTCTTTATTTTTTGACATCCAAATTACAAAACCATTCATGGCTCCAATATCAAGCATGTTCATGAAAAGTCTCAGAGGCCATCTTGAGGTACGTCTGGCACAAGAATATTCTCTTACCAGCTTGTCTGCATTGTCCACCCCTCCTTTAGTATGGTTGTATTCAAGTATCATATTGGGCTTCTTGTGACTTTCACTTGCAACTGAATCATCTACAAATTGAGTGGAAAGCACACGGACTGTCCTGTTTTTTTTCGGGACATAACTGACCACTGCTACCCCAGAGAAGATAAATTTTGATGATAGAACATCTCTACCTTTTGCAATTTCCATCATTGCAGGAATATCACATTTTTTCGCTCTCAATGTTCCTGTCATGGTAATGTTCTTCTGCAGCAAAAATTCTGCTGTGGGTACGGATGTAAAAAAATTATCCGTAGTCACACTTCTCCCAGATCCAAACAATGGTTCCATCAAGTCACATACTACGCGGTGTCCTATATTTTTCTCTGGTGCATTTCCTGGAAGCTTTCCTGTGCATACTTGTAGGTTGTACAAATATGACGTTTTCACATCCGCAGCTGCCCAAACTTTGATCCCATATTTTGCTGGTTTTGATTTCATGTACTGCCTCATTGGACATCTGCCACGGAATGCGACCAGTTGCTCATCTACTGTAATATTTTCAAATGGTTCGAACAGGTTCTTGCAATTGTTTACAAACCAATCCCAAACGTCACGTATAGCTGCAAGTTTGTCAGTCGCCTTTCGTTGAGCACGTGTTGATTTATCATCAAATCTGATAAACTGAAGGATGAGTGCAAATCTGTTTCGTGGCATGGCAGCAGTAAAAACAGCGCGACGAATGTTTTCGTCTGTTGTCCACATTTCAGAAATTGTTTCCTTTCGGCAGTGAAGAGCTCCAGCAATTAGCAGCACTCCAAAAAACGCTCTTATTTCAACAGGATCTACTTCAGTCCAAATTCTCTTTTTGTTCGGAGCAGCATTTGCATTGAAATCCTGAACAACACGTGATGCTTCACCATTTGTGAATGTGCACACAGCGTGTAAAATTTGGTCATCAAAGAACAAGTTGAAAATTTCGGACATGGTGGTTGCCTGATTAGTTGCAAGAGTGGGCCCTGGAGATGCCTTCACAATGTTACGTCGGAGACGGCGAGTCACTGGAGGCACTGAACTTGCCCATTTTCTACCTGATTTTGCAATGAATTGTTCTTCTGAATCGGAATCGTTATCGGAATGTTCACTGGCAGTGTCACTTTCTTCAGAATTTACTTCGAGATTGTCTTCCGATTCTGACGCATCTACCGGCGGAATAAATTCTTCATCAGATGAGTCCAAGACATCTTCCAGGTCACTGATATCACATTCATCCAATTTTCGAACAACATCGTCAACTGACATTTGTCGGCGAGGCATTTTTATAGGTGATATCGCTTACTGTCTGTAAAAATTAAAACTTAAATCAATCATATGTTTAAGACATAGTATACCAAGTGGGGTCTTACTGGGACCCCAAACGTGTTTTCATTTTTTTATAGCGTTTTTTGATAGGAAAAATTATAACCATAAATATATGATAAAATTCTTTACATAATTCTGGACACATACAAAAATCAAGGTTATATAGCTTTGTAGAGTTACTGCATAATCCCCAAAAATCATACTATGGGGTCCTACGAGGACCCCCCCTTGGTATGTTAAGGGTTAAGGGGTCGCAGGTCATTTCACTATCAGCTCAGTATAGTTATTTCCTGACTGAGGTTTCATTCTTATCATACTCGAAACCCTACTTTCCATCCTCATTGTGATCATCTGATATTTGTTTTCCATTACCCCATCTCAGCTGAGCTCCGTATTTTTCCGTTGCTGTACTTTCAGCTGTAGTCGAGGCTCCGTAGCTCCGTGTGTTTTATCTCGTGTTCCCGTTCTTCTTTTCGGCATTCTCAACATTACGGTATCTGTCGACTTCCCCCTCGTTAAAGCTGCCACTCTGTGCCGCACTGTGGGCCCGGTATTCGTTCTTGCCTTTACGTGTCGATTGTTGCTGCTCCGCTTGTCGTTATTGTTTCTGATTTCCGTCGCTGTACCTACTCTCTGTAATGGCGCTCCGGAAGGCCGGCAGCAGCCGATCAACGGGCGCCGCCTCGTCGTCCTGGGCGACCCCGCAAGTGTTCTGCCCATCCCATGGACTTGCAAGCTGCCACAGTCACAGGGAAAACACCTTCTATCAGCCCAGCCGCGGCGCCCGCCCCACGAAGCACTGTGCCCGTGGACGCCCTCGTGGTCTCGGTAAGTGCCGAAACCTTAAGTGCTGTTCGTGCCATGACGTCCTCCCTTGCCGCGGGTCGCGAACTGATCCACGAGTGCGGTGAACCCGCGCCACTTCAATCGTCAGGGACGACTAGGGAGTCGTCGCTCACCCGGCATGGGGGAAATTGGTCAACAGTTCTTGATACCCTTGTACCTGGCCACTCGTCGGCCATCCCTCTTGCCCCACAGAACACGCTGTCGTCCCCGACGGCCACTCCGGCCATTTGGGACCCTGTGGTTCCCGTGTCATCTCACACGCCCAACAACCAGCTCGCACTCCCTATGGACGGTCAGCGTTTCGCCAGAGTTCGAGGGGGGGGGGGGGGCAGGCTTGGCACGCTGTGTAACTTCCGGTCAGCGCAAGCTCGGCTGTTTCTGCGGTGGGAACACACGCGCATACACCTTCGTTGCTTGGGAACAATTATAACCAGATGGGCCACCCAGCCCACATGGTTTGCATAAAATTTCCCCTTCCGACTTACGCGGGTCACAGCGATCCCCGCTCCCCTGCATTCTTCATGAAAGAATTGGCGCGTTTTGGGAGGGTCCCAGGGTATTCGGATGCGCAAATGCTGCATAGCGTGCTGCCGGTGGCGTTGATCGGGTCAACGGAACGCTGGTTCCGTTTGAAGAATTTTGCTTCATGGGATATTTTTGTTGCAGAATTTCGCGCAGTTTCAAACTTCTCTTTTTCTTGCACACATTGAACGCCAACTCGATCAGCGTACCCAAGCACTTACTGAATCCCTACCGTCATACATTGGGGACATAACAAGTTTATTTCACGAGTATAAGCCCTCAGCCCCAGAATCGGAAATCCTCACCCGAGTAATGGAACAAATTCCCCCTGATTATCAGGTGTATTTCATTAATGCCATGGCCCCTGCTGTTCAAGCAGCTCTAGAGCGCCAGCGTGCATACCGCCCCCCTCCTCCCCGCAATGCCTGCGGCGACCCGTCCCATGGTTATGGCTCGTGTACTGATTTTCCTTACCCCCAGTCAATTCCTCGACTTGTATTATCCCCACTGGCTGCGTTTTCCACGCAATCACCGGCTGGCGCTGGACCACCACTTGGCTCTCAACCTCTCTCAGCTTTTCCCAGCATGGCCCAAAGCCCCCACCTTACCGCCCATTCTGGCGTTGCCCCACCCTCACTGAGCGTTCACCGCGTTTCCACAACTCCTGCAACAGATCCGAACTCCATCCCTGTGCGTCGACGGGGTCCGCAGCCCTGTTGGCTTTGTGGTGAGGTTGGGCACTTTATTCGTGATTGCCCTAAGCGTGGGGCCCCGCCAAAAAACTTGTAGGGCCCGCCCACAAACATCTCGTGGGCGGAATTGCAGGTCAGCATGTCCGGTGCCTGTGTGGAGGCCTGCGAGTTGATGGTAAACCTCTCCTTACTACCCGCATACATCGCCTGTCGTTACCGGGGGCTTATAGAAACTGGGGTCGATGTCTCCCTCTTAGGGTGGGTGCACGCGACTTGGACGGGTCTTCCACCAGTCCTCTTCTGCGGAACTCGACTTTCCTTTGGCCCATTTCCCGGTCGGGTCCTAGGGCAACTCACTGCCCAAGTCCGTTGGAAAGGGGGGTGTTGTTTCCACACTTTTATCATTGTCCCTCACCTAGCGGATGATGCTATCCTTGGCCGTGATTTTATCCGCAATCACGGAATCATTCCCGACTTGGGTACGCAGACGTGGCGCGCTTATCGCTCTCCTAAATCACTCCCATTTGCCCGGTGCATGCCCCTGCAGCCCCACCTGCGACCCCAGGCGGACCCAGTCTTATGCAATGCACTATGCGCGTCTGATGCCAGCGACGCTCCTGTATGGTTTTCTGCAATCGAGACCTCTAGTTGCAGCGCCCTTAACAAATATTTTCTGCGCAAACTGTTCACCGACTTTGCCCCATTGTTTTCTGCTGACATAGGCCTTACGACCCGCGTACAGCATGCTATCCCTGCTGGTAATGCGAAACCCATCAAGGTCCATTTTCGGGCGTCAAACCTTTAATGTGATTGGGCCAGCCCACGGTCCATGGTCATCCCCGCCCGTCTTAGTCCCCAAAAAGGATGGGGGTGTCCGTTTATGTATTGACTACCGTTAGCTCAATCGTGTTACGGTTCCAGACACCTACCCAATGCACCATGTTAGCTCCATTCTCGCTAATTTAGGCCAAGCTCGGGTCTTCTCCACCTTTGACCTGTCTAAGGGGTACCTGCAGGTTGTTATGCTTGAGGCCGGCAAGGAAAAGACCGCCTTCTCCTCCCACCGAGGCCTGTGGCAGTTTCGGGTGATGCCGTTCGGTCTCCGTAATGCCCCGGCGTAATGCCCCGGCAACATTCCAGCGCCTCATGGATGATGTCCTGGGGGATGCGGCCTGGCAATGGGCCATGGTGTATATCGACGACATTGTGGTTTTTTCGTTACACATACATGACCACATTGCCCATCTCCGTGACGTATTTTCCCGTTTGCGTGCGTCGGGACTTGTCCTCTAAACGTCAAAAATGCAGGTGTGCCCCGACACATTTTCGTTCCTTGGGCATGTGATTTCCCCTGCAGGTTGCCACCCCGACTCGCAGAAAGTTCATGCTGTTCGTTCTTTCCCAGACCCTGCAAAGGTAAAAGACGTGCAGCGTTTTATGGGTTTGGTGGGCTGCTACCGCGCATTTATCCCTCAGTTCTTTAATGTGGGTCGCCCCCTCTTTCACCTCCTCCGTAAGGGTGTCCCTTGGGCATGGGGGCAGGAACAACGATCTGCATTCCTTTTCTTGAAAAACTCACTTATTGACGCGACCCTGGCACTTCCAGACCTTAATTGAGAGTTTCTCATTCAGACTAAAAAGTCCCGGGTGGGGGTTGGGGCGGTTCTTGCTCAGGAGGTTCACGGCACAATGACCCCAGTCTGCTTTATCAGCCGGGGACTCACTCCTGCTGAGACCTGATATTCGGTCACGGAACTAGAGTGTTTGACTGTTGTGTGGGCCGTAAAGAAACTGACGCCTTATATAGAATTTGCCTATTTTACAATTGAGACTGATCATCAGGCCTTGCAGTAGCTGATGAGGATGAAGGAGCCCGTGGGGTGCCTCGCATGCTGGGCACTGTACCTACAGGGGCTCGATTTCACTGTCAAGTATCGTAGAGGGGCCTTAAATTTGGCCGCCTATGCTCTCTCCCGTTTGGGTTGCTTAACTCACGGGAATGACCCGCGTCCGTCTCGTCCTTTTCCGTCTCCTTGTCATCCTCCCCGCATGATTCTTTGCCATTGCCCAGGGGTACTCAGTTCAAATGCAAAGTTACCAAGTTTCGAACGTGCGAGTTACATCCGCATCTTATCCAATGTCAAACATGCGCTCGTTGCCCACTGGGGGCTCGTTACCATTGCCCAATGGGGGCGCAGTGTGGGCCGTTGAGACCTGCTCACCGCTGTTGTCCGTTGCTCGTTCGTTGTTGCCCACTGGGGGCGCGGTGTGGGCCGTTGAGACCTGCACACCGCCGTTGTCCGTTGCTCGTTCGTTGTTGCCCGCTGGGAGCGTGGTGTCGGCTGTTAAGACCTGCACACCGCCGTTGTTCGTTGCTCGTTTGTTGTCGCCCGCTGGGGGTGCGGTGTCGGCCGTTGAGACCTGCACATCGCCGTTGTCCGTTGCTCGCTTGTTATTGCCCGCTGGGGGCACGTCGTCGTTCGCAGAGTCTGATTTCCGGCGGGAGCAGGGCTTGGACCCGTTCCTTGCCGCTGTGCGCTTGTTTTTAATGTCAGCTTCCCTCCCGCCTGACCCAGTGAAAGCTGGCTGTATCCGTCATTTTGGGGCATCCTGTGTCCTTATCGACGACATCCTCCGCTTCCTCCGAGCAGTTCGGGGCTCTTACACCTCTAACCTCAACGGTTGTTATTGTTCTCCGTTCTTTGGTGCTCGCGATCATCCAAGCCTATCACGACCCCCCATTGGCTGGGCACGCGGGGTTTCACACAACCCTTTCTCGGCTCCGGGAGCAATTCCATTGGTCTGGTATGGCCAAGGATGCCCTGCGGTACTGCCGGGGCTGCGAACCATGTCAGAAATGCAAACCCTCCACTGTAAAACCTTATGGCCTCCTCCAGCAACTCTCTCCCTCGCGTCCTGGTGAAGTCCTTTGTGTCGATCTCATGGGCCCTTTCCCCCTCAGCTGTCGCAGACATCGGTTTTTGCTAGTTACGGTCGATATGTTCACTAAGTGGCCCGAATTATTTCCACTGCGGTCTAGCTGGGCGGCAGTTATCCGTGATCGCGTGCTCGATGTATGCTGCCATCACGGTTTTCCTATTGCTGTACTATCCGATAACGGTCCCCAGTTCGTTTCTAATGTCTGGTACAGCCTCTGGCAGCACCTTGGAGTGCGTACTAAGTTTACTTCCCCATACCACCCACAAACTAATTATGCGGAACGAGTGAATAATACATTAAAAACTATGCTAAAGTCATTTACTGATAGACATACCGATTGGGACGACCGCCTGCCCGAGTTAGCCTTTGCCCTTCACACCTCTCCTAGTGGCACCACCCTGTTTGCGCCCTCCGTTTTCCGTCGGATTTAGATACTCCGTCGACGGCTTTACCCCCCTGTTCCCCCTCGCACCTATCGGCTTATGCGGCTGCGGTTCGTCTCAAACTTCTTGAGGCCTGTCAGTTAACTTCTGCTCGCGCTGACGCTACACATGTGGCAAACGCGGTACGTTACAATCGCAAGCGCCGAGTTCCCAATATTGGGGTTGGCGATTTTGTTCTCCGTTGTTCGCATGTTCAGTCCGATGCCGTCCGTCGCATTTTCGCTGCCTTAGCCAAGCGTCGTTCAGGCCCGCACGTTGTTACCACCGTCCCCTCGGCTAATGTTTGTGTTCTCTGTGATGTCGCATCAGGTCGTAAGATGGGGCCCGTAAACGTTGCTGAGCTTTCACATTACATTTCCCCCGCGGCGCCCACTTCTTCCGTGCCTAGCTCCCTCCATCTTCCGGTTGGTCCAATTCACAAGTATTCTCTACGCACACATCCCTGCCTTATTCATTAATCATGTGAGGGGGGCTGTTTTTGCTATGCCTTATGGGTTAGTTGGCTGGCCGCGCGGCGGGGTTTTGCGTTTTGCTTCTTTAGAATTCCGCTGCCTAAGATGATGATCTGCGCCACAGACATTGCGCGTGTCCGCTCACTCCCTCCGCCCGCCCGCGTTTCCTGTCAGTTTCAGCCCACAACCTGCTAGGCCCTGGGCTTGCGGCTTGCTGGGAAGACTGTCGGGCTTCACCTAGCTGGTGTGTCCTCCAGGGCCTACTTACCTGCCATCGCGACAGTCGCCAGTCTGTACTTCGTTGGACTGCAGCCTTGGTGTGCAAGCTTGGTGCGCTCCTGCTTCTCATCGGACTTCACCTAGCTGGCGTGTCCTCCAGGGCCTACTTACCTGCCATCGTGATTGTTCGGTTAACGTCTCTTGTGTTTGTAAGGGCGGTCGTCCGCCCCGTGCTCGGGTGTTGAAGTCGTTGTTGATTTTCCGTCAATTTTTTGTTCCCGTCTCCCGCGTGTCCTTTGCATGCTGTTCCCTTACTGTCCGTCGCGTTGCTTTATATTAGGGGCCTTTAGGGTCACCATGGCGGTTCTTATGCTTTTGTTTGACTGTTAGAATTTGCGTCATTTCGCCTTCTACCTGGTCCCCTGTTTGTGTTCCCCTTTAGTCACCTGCTTTAATCCCCGGTTAGTCCCCTTGTTGGGTTTCATTTCTGTGAAGGGGTGGAGGATTTAAGGCGGGTCGTCGGAAAAAAGGGCCGATGTGTGGGGCCGTCTCTCATCGCTGAGACCTCAGGGGGTCACGAGCCATCGTAAAGAAAGGATAAAAGAATCTGTATGACAGTTGCTGTGGCATTTCATAGCGATGTTGGGTATTATTGGTCCCATTATTGTTGTATTGTTGACATGCATTCAAATGACACTAACCACATGTCCTAAAAGCAGGTTATAAAAGGGAATGTACACAGGGGCACGGGGCTTTTTTGTATTCCTGCGGTTACTACTTACTACACAAATTGAGTGTGCTCTGGCAAACCTTACATATTGAATAAAAAATAAAGCAATATTTTTATTATTATTAACACGTTTTACTTAGCTTGCTGTGGTGTTTGTCTGCCCGTTTTCCGTGTGCCCGTCCGTCCGCATGCGCCCCGTGAAACCGACTTTTCACCCACTTCCCGCCCACCTATTTCTATCAAAATTTACAGACAGCTCACTTCCCAAGCGAGAAACCGTATTCCGTAGTTTGTTTTGTTTTTTCAACAACATTTACAATTATTTACGAATTCAGCCGTTGTTCAACACACACACCAAGCGTCGAACGTTTCACTTACCCCCTCCCCGGATAGCAGTCGACTAGTCCATAACGATTCATAAAAAACTTATAGCGTTGCGACCCACACTCACAACATTTTTTTTATAACTTATAACTAAAAAGGATAAAATAATACTGAAATAAAAACCCTTTTAAAAAAACACGCTTCACAAATGCACTAAAAATAAAAAATAATTTGCACCCATTTAAAATTTACAAAGGAAAACGTGGGGCGCATCACTATATACATCTCTTTCGTACAGAGACAAATGCGCCCTACGTTTTCCTTGTAAATTTTAAATGGGTGCAAATTATTTTTTAATTTTTAGTGCATTTGTGAAACGTGTTTTTTAAAAGGGTTTTTATTTTAGAATGAGTGCTGCTAAGAAGGAAGCTTATTTGAAAGCGTTGTTTGACGACGGTGCTCATAATGCTAATTCTTTTGGGGTGTCTAATAGCGACGACGAAGACTGGGTGCCAGAGAGTTGATCCAATTTTTCCTACCACATTTGTTACAAATTATGTAATTATAAAAAGGAGATGAAAAACGCGCAAAAGCTGTACCGAGTGCCAACTCACTCTGTATATATTGTGAGTTGTAGTGATTATATAAATAAATGACAATATTTTATGAACATAATTGGTGTTTTTCTATATATAAAATAGTTATTTACCTGCTAGCGTCATAAAAAAATTTTTTGTATGTTCAAAGTATAAATACATGCAATGGGTACCCGGGTGCCCCGGGTGCCCCGGCTGCGAAACAAGCGATAGCTTGAGTTTGGTTCAATCTGTGCAATTAAAATAAATCAAAAAATTAAATCTAATTGATAATTTGCTTGCTTTTGACCTAAATAACGACGATCCAGAAGCTCAAAAGGAAATTTTTATTTTTTCTCAAGTTACACACTCAAATGCACCGCGGTGGGCACCCGGGTACCCGGGTATGGACATAAGGGTTAATGGTTGTCAAATAGAAGCAAAAAAGGATTTGCTTTCTTACCTTACATCAGTTACAGTCTAGAACAGTGTCGGGCACCTTTTTTCACATCGTGGAACACTAAGCCAATATTTTTTTCGTGGCACATCTATTAACAAGACAAATAGTTGGAAATACTGGAAGAAATTTATTTATAAATGCTAATATCAATTAGTGTGAAACTTTATTTTTGATCAACGCAAAATTTGAGATTGTTTTTCTATGCAAATATAATTTGTGACACAATAGAATCCCGATTATCCGAGACTGTTTTATCAGAAGTAAAGCGGATAAAACGAAAGATGACAGCCTGAATCTACTCTTACCGACTTAATATTCATTAAATGAAGGAGAAATATTGCGTAGGATGAAAGATGGAATTGTATTGACCTCGTAACCCCTCACCTTTTCCTTTTCTTGTTTATGACTTGTTTTTATAGTTTTCCTAGAATTAAACTGCACATTGTGTCTTTTCTCTGGAATTGGCAGTAGTCCGACTTTCTAATTAACGTATAGTTTGGCTGCACGTTTGCCCATAGACTTAACATTGCGCGTAACCTCTTTATGTTGAACCCTTCTTTCTTAAAACTTGAACACAATCTGAGTCCACTCAATGATATTTTCAATCTTTTCACCCCCTTCAAGTTGAACTTTTCCCTTTATCTCCAACCTGCCTCAGCCACCAACAAAGAGAGTGAGACTTTGCCCAGGAGCGTCGGACAAACTCGTTAGGCTACGCCCCATTTCAAGTCGAGAGGCCTAATACCCCGTACAGACATGCGCTAGTGTCTATTAACTTAGTAGACGCTAACTTAATACCCTTTAAGATAATCGAGGAGCTAATTGTTGTCGCGTTCACACATAGTATCCTGTTCACAATTATGACGTCATGTTTGTGTGATTTTTACTGACAATAAAATGGCGGACTCGTCAGATTTCGACGAATTTATTACGATGTTTTGGTTACGCAACATAATTTTGCAAGTGGAAATAGTGGAGCTTTTGTTAAAGGTATTACAATTATTAATGACCTGTATTGTTTATTATATCTTTATTTTGAAGCAAGCTGCAGGAAGAGAACTATCGATTAGAAATGAGCATCGAACTGTCAATTTCTTTCCAATCCCAAAATGCACTGCTGAACTCGGCTAAGATACTTGCCAACTGTCCCCTTAGTTGTAAATGACGTCATTGTGTGCGTTCACACATACTGAAGCTTAACGGCCTTTAACCACTTACTTGGCAACTAAATGCCATGTCTGTACGGGGTATTAGATATGGTTCAAAAATTAAAAGATTATGCTATGACTAACGATGTTTCGACGTTTCAATATGTTTCAGCATATGAAAACATGTTGTTGCTCCAGATTGCGAAAAAAACATTTTCATAATGGGAGACAAACAACTATTCCCATGATGTTTAATAAAATTTAAAAAATTTTCTCGGATTTTTATTTTATTTGTCTAACTTGAACACCCGTATAAGTTGAACGTTTTTTTTTGGATATTGGGCGTTCCACTTAGACAGGTTCCACTGTACTATGTACATTTGGGTTTGCGACCTTTTCTCTGAGTGGTCAGCTTACCCTTTAAAACTCGAAGCAACCCTGAATCTAGTGTCAGTTGTTGGTGTCCATTGAGACTGACCACACGTTGCTTCTGCCAGATTCGATCATCAGAACTTTCGCAGGTAATACCATTTTGGAGTTCCTTACCTACCTTCAACCATTGTTTGGTCCACATCATGAACTCTTGCAGTTGACACAACCTTGGAGTTCTTCAACCATTTCCAACCTTTGGTCTGGTTTTCACATTCTGAGCATCTGCATAGTCCGTAATCTCTCAGCCTATTGAGTGTTGGTGTATACAGCTAGAAATTTCACAGCAGGTATTCCAGAGTCGAAATTTTAATTCTGTTTTAGATCTAGAAGCCCTAAATTTTAGGGATAAAATTAATAAAATGGAATCTTAATTCTATATGCTCACAATATATTCCAAGATTCTGATTTGATGCTGGAAACCTGAGTTACTTCCGTTTTAGGGACACCAGTATGAAATTAGCGCTGAAGATTTATGGCCAGTATAGAATCATAAGCATTAAAGCAGCGCCAAAGTACCAAATAATTTTAGGGGCATAAGTACTAAAATAGAGTTGACACCACACCAATTTATTGTACAAGCTGAACAAAACTTGAAATAAAAAATTTTAAATTTGATCGGTCTTCTGTTTTTTGACTTGTGAATTATTGGCTTTCTTGTTTGCAGAAGTATGGCCGATACATTGGAAGATTTCTTTGTCTTGAATAGGTTTCATTGGGCTCGTATTTACCCAGTCTATAATGAAAAAAAATTGTTATAAGCGTATAAACATAGCAACAACACATATTGTATCCAAAAATGAGTTCGATTTATAATAATAAACTTAATGCTATACTGATATAGAAGGTGTTTTTTCCAGATGGTACAAACTTACAGGGTAAATTCCCTGCATAAAAACAAGACAAAGTTCCTATAAACCCATGTCCCCAAGCGCTTTTGTTTCTAAGGCCCCATATAGTTAATTAATAGATTCCTGTCCAGAAGTCGCCGAAAATGCATGCGTGCGAGGTTTTTATTTTTATTTTTTATTTTAAATTGCAATTAATTTGATCGCGAAGTGGCGCTGAAACCTCGTCATGAAGCCCTAACCCTGATCACCATCACGAAATCTCCATAATTTTGTTTATTTAACGGTCTTACTCGGGTTTTTGTGTGTTGACGCGGACACAGGGTAGAGTTGTTGCTTTTTCAGTCGTATTTCAATAAATAATTTTTTTTGGCTTGAAAAAACCGGTGCGCGTGGGGACGGGAATCTATTAATTATAACTATATGGGGCCTAAGTAGCGCCTACATATAATGTGACATCCATAATTCATGCTCCCATCATCTTTCCATTGATAATTTATTAGCAACGTATATGCTTTCCTAATAAAAATGTAGGGAGCATGAATTATGGATGTCGCAATTTATGTAGGTGCTACTTAGAAACCAAAGCATTTGGGGACATGTGTTACGAGCCGGTAGCACCTTAGCACCTGCCACCGCCTGTCACACAGTGCGCTGCTATAAGCGTGGCAGTCCAGTGGTTCTGCACTGCCACCAACTAGTGCTGACCAGCGGTCAGTTTTCCACGGCCTTTCTTCAAGCCTCCAGCTCTCCAGTCAACAGTATCTGCTAGCGCCCCTGGTGTCAAGTTGTCTTCCAGTCGTCTGGTGGTGAGCTACGTTTGCCTTGTGAGCC
>WWPM01021743.1:0-21901 GCA_023279145.1 Glomeris maerens
ATTAGTAATTTTTTTCATTTAATCTTACAGATTTTAGAACCAGCTTTTTTACCTGCAAAAAGTGGGGTACAAACTATACAATAATTCTCACCGTTTTCGTTAGAAATTACTTGAAAAGTGTATATTCGGTGTGTGAAGATGTATTTTTTATAGTAATTTGCGGAGAATTTCATAAGGGCAAAAAATAAAGTCCCCTGAGTTTGCTGTAAAAAAAAACTACCCCACATGATAAATATTTAGTATTTCATTATTTGGTAGAACAATAGGCATTCAATATGGAATTTCTTATTTGTTTTGCTACTCATTTCTTGCACTGCAAACATTTGCAAGAAGGGAACTTTTTCCCAGAGAGAAGAGACTATAAGAAAGAAAGAAGTACAAAAAAAAAACAAGGAACACAAAAAAAACAGAGAAAAGAAAGTAATATTTCTACTACTTCAGTGTTTGTGTTTGTGATCATTGGGACAGTGGTGGTAACCAATGAGAATGAACAGTTTGGAAAGGTGACACCCAACCACAGATTCGGAAAACACATGTGCCTCGTTAATTAGCAAGCTGAAGGGTGGTTTTTGGCAAAAGTTGCGCACATTCGCCACTTGTAGCGCTGCAGGCGCTGTTTGTGCAAAGATGGCGCCACTGAAGCTGACTGGCGACGTCTTAGCATATTTACACTTCTTTTTCTCTCCTTCTCATTATTCTTATTCTTGCCTGCGGCCAGTATACTTGTACAGGAAGGGGAGTTTTTGGCCACGCCACCTATTGTGTGCTTTTCGCATTAACGTCACAATTCGTTCAGTATGCAAATGAAGCTTTGCCTTGCATATTTATTGTTCATTAGACATTATTGTAACGGATGTGGAAATTGTAAATAGGATCTCTTCATCTTATTTGCTTATCGTTTCATAGCACTTTAAGGGTAAATGTAAATACATTGGTTACTACAAAATTACAGTTCTTAAGGTAACTATTTTAAGGTAAAAAAACTCATAAATAGAAGTATTGAATTTCGATAATATTGTGCAGACAGCCTATCAAAATTAAGTACAATCAATTTGAAGGTGATTTGAGGGAAAAAGCTTGAATTTGGAGGGGAACCTTAATGAAATAAGCCCTGAAGGGAAATTAGATTTGGGGAGGACACCTTACACCTGACTCACACACATGTGGCTTGTTCAGTCTTTCTCAGTCATCAGATGAGTCAAATAAAAGTCTTTTTTTTTGTCCATTACCATGTGGATACATCATATGAACACGCAATTTTGGGCGTTTTATTAGGCAAACCCCTCTTACTTTGACAGGGTCATTTATTTATACGATTTGCATTAGCTCATTCTGAACATCAATTGCCATGTTGTAAAATATAAAAACGACAACCAGTAAAAGTTTATATTTTTACAACATGCCACGAAACTCATACACTTTTTAAGAAAAACTTAAAGCTTCTAGAATTGCTTATGTCATAGTGGTTGTTTACTGTTCGATAATAAATTTTGCTTGTAACAGAGTTCAAAAAGTAACATGGTTTTTTAACAGGTTCTGCATATAAATGTGTCAGCTTTGGACAAATTGAAAATGAGTCTTTTTTCTACTGTTATACAAAGCAACTGCGTTTATTCTTTGAAATGGAATTGACTATTATTTACTGCAGTTAGTTAACGAGTAGTTATAAGTTGGAATAATATTCGGGAAGATTAATTGAGATTTAGGATTCTAGTTCCATATTTGTTTCATGTAAAACTGAAGAGTAAAACGACATTTTGTTATTAAAATCCGATGACATTTTCATTATGTGTGCGACTTCAATGGTCAGAATTTACTGCCACATTATTGTCAATTAAAGTCGGGAAATTCTTAGAAATTGCACAACTTTTGCCGAATTGTTCCATTTTTAAAAGTTTCAGATCCGAGTAGATAATAATTTCTGTTGCACACCAGTTGCACACACCCGGAACCTTTACACAAATTGCAATCTCTGTAATTCATTCATGTCTTTGGCAAGGGTATCTTTGAATTGGATTCAAATATAATAGAAATGAACAGAGCTATCACATATGCTACATGTGATTTGACAGGATAACTACAAATTGAAAGATTCAAAGGCGATGTCCATCATTTGCAAAAATAGCAAATTATGTATTCTATCAATGCGTGTCATACGTTATATGAAGCTCTCTCTTTTTATTCTTGGCCTACATAATTAACAAAACGACGAAGTGTTATTGAAAGGGAAAGTTTTTAATAGACGAGGAAAAAGTTGCCGGAGAAAGTTGGGAAGTTTTATCAGGACGAGTTTGTTGGCGCCTGCAGCGCCATTTTGCCAGTTTCCTTTCCCCGTACAATTTTTTCCAGAGTTGTTAAAACGTAATTCGAAGGCCGAAAAGGTCGTTTGATTTCGGCTTTTTGTGGGCGTGTCCTTGCCTTGAAACACTGTTGAAACGTGCTCGCAGTGCTTAGGGCGGCAAATGAAAACGGGGAATTTAAGAGCGCGTGCGGCGGCCATTTTGTTTTCTTTTCCAGCGCCATTTTCTTGCTTCCTAGCACCAAACTATAGCCTTGAACTAATTTCAGGCCACTCACCTCATTACAACTCTCCCACACACCCCATCTCTTCCTTCTCCTCCTTCTTTCTATCTCTCCCATGAAGTTGCTTTTTCTTAAAAGTTTTCTTTGGCTATTTTTTTCAAGCTTTTTTTTCATGAACACCGTTTGAAGGCAACAAGTGACACCTGTCATCTCGAATCGAATTTGGGCGTGGTTCCAACAAGTTTTTCTGTTTTGTTTTGTGTTGCATAATCGTACCCATTTTCCTCCCACGAACTTGTAGTTTTTTTTCGTCTTCTTCTCCAGTCGCCAATAAAGATTGTGATTTTGGAAAATTGGAAATTGAATATTATTGAAAGTAATGGCTGCTGTTTCAGATTTCTAATTTGTCAATTGCTTCATTTTTTCAAGAATGTAATTTAAAAATGTATGCGGGAAATTTGAGATGTGGTGTTCGTAATTTTTTTGTAAGATTTAAAGTGACATGGCAGAAAGAAAAGGAGAGCGGAAAATTTAAGATAAAAACCCTTCTTACTTTTTCCTTTCCTTTTAAGAATAATTAAAAATGGTCGACTGATTTACCGAATATAATTAAGAAAATAAAGTTCAACAAGACGTTTTTTTATGAAGTTGTGTCTCTGGAAACCTGAACAATTCTGTTTGTGTTTTTTTTTGTGTAGGAAGAGGATTTCCAGTTGCATGAATGTGAAGACAGTGTTGTTTTGTTCCCTGTATTTATGGTGTCACCACCAGATGGCAGTAAAGGTTTGATTATGTGTCCATTTGAAAAGGTCCTATAATAATACAACAAACCTAAAATAATTCATTTACAAATGCACTCAAATATAAGCTGGCCCCATAAACCGACGTCCCAAATAGCTGAAATCAATAGAAATTTGATGTGTTGTGGTATAATTACCCAGAAACCATTCATTACTTGTGAAATATCGTCCCATTTCAGGTAACTTTACCTCAATATTGTACCAATACGACCTGGTTTAGTACTAAATGTCAACAACAGGTGTCGTGCCGCTCATGGCAGGGTTTTCCGTTCTATATTCGTGGGTCTGTTATGTGGGCGTGGCCTGTTCTGCAAAATTTATGCAAACCTGAGATGATTGCAGCGCCGCTGTCGGACAATTTTCCAAGTGATTAGACTCAAATTGAATACAGGACCTTGTTAACAAAAAAATTAGAATTTCATTTCATTTTAATTAACTGAGTATTATTATAACAGATAGCAGAGCCCCCTGGTGGTACACAGATAGCAAACTATTTGAATGATGGAATTGTCAGAACAAACCTGTTGGAGAGTCTTTGAACTAAAGTGAACTGGGGAAACTGTTTGATAAGAAACTAAACAACCATATCAGTTTTGAAAGTTGTTGTATACAGTGCAATTCGCAAAACAAACCAGTAAAAATTGTGTAAATATTTCATAGAGAGTAAACATAGTCGTGTCAGGTCATAACTACATAACTATTAGCTAAATTAATGCCTGCAAATATGTTGGAAATTGTTATTAGGAACTTAAATGGTTCTAAGTATGTAATAGTCAATCACTTATGTGTTATTTAGACAGCCATAATTCATTTTATTGAATTGAATGGTTTATCTTTAGCTAGTAATTAAAATTTACTAACTGATTTAACGTTCACCAGGGATGTCACAACTTTGTAGAAGTTGGGGAAACTTATACTATCCCGTTTAGAATTTTTTCAAACCACAATAAACTGCTTTTTTACCAAGAAACTTGATGAGACTTCCCCACTTCCTATCCTTCCAATCATGAGTCAATTTTTCCTGTATTTTCTGACGCGTTAATTTTTTTATTGTAGATCCATGTAATTCTCTTTTTTTGTTGTTTTTTGGAATCAGCATGGAAAAACATAATAGGGCTAACTTTTTTGCTTCAGGGGAATCGGGGGAGAAACTACTGAAGCCATGAAAAAATGCAACTCTCAACGTTCAAATATACGACCCAAGTTGAAAATAGGATTTTGGGGGATAATCTAATGATCAAAATGCGGGTTCTTTCACCCAATATAATCGGCCATGTAATTGGGTTCCCAATTAAGAAACGAATGAAGGATAGCGGTATTTCATGTTGTTTTTACGTGGATATGATTTCGACAAGGATTTAAGAAGGAAGAAATGCACCCCTTGTGTGGTGGATTTTTTCCCTTATAAGTTTCGAAGATTTTTGCAACTTTTTTTATTCGTCCATACGAACGCAGTTAAGACTAATTATCATCATGATGTCATGTTGGCGAAATAGTGCACAAGAAGTGGGAAAATAACAATCAAGTCGACGAAGCAGATATGGCAAAGTACATAACTTCAAAAACATTGTCAACGTGGTGTTTATTTTCTTCATGATCATAATTAGAAGACATTCACAAGTAATGTCATTCTCCAAATCACTGATTATAATTAACCATTAATTTAAATTGAATATTAGAAACACTCTTTTTGTTATTTTCAAAAATTGACGCAAAATTTTACAGAATAACCAGTTTATAAGTAATATTCTCCTTGTAATTTGCTACGTTGTTCAGAAACTCGGCTGATAGAAAGCATTTTTGACATAGAAAAGAACAGCTGTTTCATTTCCAAATTTCAAAATAGCTGTATATTTGCAACCAAGCTTTGAGGTTCCATTGAACTTGTTCAAATCAATCTAACGAACTGTATACTGGTAATATTGAACCTAAGTAAGGAGATAGATTACAAATCTTTGTACGAAAAGTAAACTAAGTACTTAAGGTGTAATGTCTCTGCACTATCTGTTTATACATAACTGTGGAAAACTTCAGTATGTCAAAATAACTTCTAAAAAATATCTATTGCAATGTAATTAGTGTATCACTATGTCAGCATTATCAGTTTCGGAGCTTGAAATAATTTGAAGCCACAATAATGTATATTTTGCGTTTGCCTGTATGTAGATTATTTTAAGGCAATAATTACTCATCGTTGAATTGTCTTAAGGCCAAATTGATACGTAGAACTATAGGCATTTACTAATGATTGAAAACAGCATTTACTGCCGGATAATCGAGTTATTGTGATTATTATTGGTGGGCGCGGCTCATTATTGCTTCATTTTTTATAGCCTAAAGCTGACAGAGATGATAGTAAAAAGAGAGGGAAAAAATAGCCTACCAAGTACAAATGTATAGTGGTTATAATGAGATTGGCTATGGAATAGGAGTGCCAAGCCACTAAATGAACAACTGAATTCAGTTGCATTGAAAACGAAATGCCTTCACAGTGTTCATGTAATATTTATAAGTGGTCATTGTTCTATAGGGGAGGCAAAAAGTATTATTCATTTTTTTCCCACTGGAGAGTCCAGTGAAAAAGAAAGGAAAACTTTCTTAATTGTGGGCTGAGTCTCTGAAAGATTTAATTTTATTTCAGAAGATTTAGAAAAGTTTCTATGCATAGGTATTTTAATATGGATTTTAAATTTTTCTATTGATTGCAATGTTTAGAGTATTGTACAATTGACAACCAGGATGAGCTTACTCATTATCTCCTCTTCTCAATAACTACATAAAAAGAAAAGTAAAACGCGGTCTCCCCTCCTCGCATTTTCACAAATGCATTGAAATAAAATGGTAAAAAAGCATACTAAGGGAAATCTTCATTCTTGTTTCTTTGTGCGCTGTTCATCTTCCTGGTAATGTTTCACACACCACACTTGCATGGGGATTGACGTCTTTGACACCTATTTGCCATCAGGTCTTGGCCCAAATTGCTTCATTTTATGAAGAATGAAGAATTTGTAAGCATTGAAACTGTGACGTCACGACCTGAAATTTGAGTTCGACGTCCTGTTGTAATATGTAATGTACTTTCAACGTATAAGATGGTTGGTATAAAGTTGTTATGAGACCACTATATAGGTCCAGCTAAGCAGTAATGTGCCCATAAAGACCCTTTCCCAGGTTACTTTCGTTCAGAGTATTGTGTGTCCTTCTCTTTATTTTCCATGAAAATATGGCATTATTAGATAACCCCTTTTACACTTGTATAACCTTGGCCCAAGTTGGCCAACAACAAACGCTAAAAAACCCTCCCTTCCATCTTTCCAAAAAAAAAGGTCCCTTACCAGCAAACAGCTGAACTTTACGACTTCCGTAAAACATTATTTTGACATAAAGTACATTTCGTCGAGTTTATCTTGACAGCTCAGCGGTTAGAGTGTAGCATTTTTGAGGACAACGAAAAACCATAGAAATCGTTGTAGTCCAAACCTGCCCCACCACTGTGTATAGTAACTGCACATGCTGCATAAGGACCACTTTGTATTCTGAACACGAACTGCGAATTTCAGTAAAACACGAGCTTTTTCTGCCATGAAAAACAGTAAACATGTCCGCCAGGAAATGATCTATAACATTTGGATAGAAATCGTCAAATATTTCAGCATAATTTGCTGGTTATTTACAAATACCTAGGCCTGTGTTTCATGGTAAAGAATTGCATTGAATCCCCAATTTCACATTTCCTGAATTCCGCTAAATTAGTGTGCAAAGTAGAACATGTTTTTTTGAAGACATTTGTAATTTTCTTCATTAACATTGTGAAAGTATTGCTTTCTCTGAATTCATTTTATTGTAGTGTAGGTACTTGACGTAATTACATTTTCCTGTTTCTGGTTTTAGATTCAGGCAAAGTAATTTCTGTTCTTCCTCGGGGAGATGTGAAGTTGAATGAGAATTTTCTGTCTACATTGTTTAAAAAGAAATATGAAGATGATATCAGAATTGAAACAAGTTTCTCTGCTGCTCAGAAACAGAATAATCAGTCATCATTAGTGGGGGAAAGTTGAACACATGCAATTCAGAGTTTACTCAAGCTTGTCTTTTTCAAAAGAGCATGCGGTGCTCAATGAGCGATGTTCATACACCGAGCTCCATAATGTGCCCATGATGCTAAATTCCACTTCTTTTATTATTCTATAGAATGCAGTTTCTCATTTGAAAAGTTGTCACGCAAGTTATTCTGTCCACTGATTACTACTATCCAAAAGTTAGCATTGGTCACGTGCGTGTCATTTAAAATGCTTCAATTTTTTAAGACTTTTGTTAAGTTACAGTCCCTCGATTACCACCTGTCATTGCAAATTCTTCCCGGCTTCCATAGTCGAATATTATTCAGTCACGGGTCCGTTTGTAATACAAATTGTCTTGGAATAGCAGTAAAAGAATGCAAAGAGGTGCCCTTTGTGGAATATCCTGGGCCATAGAAAATAGCTGAAGTGCTCAAGGGGTTCTCGTTTCCTTTTTTTCATTCGGTAATGATTATGATGATGGTGATGATGCTGATGATGATAATGTGAAGATGAAGGGAGAAAGAAGTAGATAATGATGCAGTGAAATTAAACCCAAAGGGTTGAAAACATGCATTTTATTTATCTCCTTTAAACTTCCCTTCCTTCTAACTAACCTTTTCTCCTTGACTGACAAAAAAATTCAGCACTTGGGGGGACAAGGTATAATACCTGTGAAAGGTTGTGTGTGTATGGGGGGGCAGTGGATACATGGGGCCAAGGACCGATTCAACTACAATTACGACACATTGAATACGAGCAGAAGGGTTATGCTGTGGCATGGAAGGCTAGAATTTTCTTCTCGATTCGCAGAATGGGCCAAGCTGGAAAAAAGAGGAGGGGGAAAAGGGGTCCCATTATACATTTGTAAGGCAAATGAGGGGCAAGGGTGACGTCATTGCAAACATTTCCCTTCTCCCCCCCTCCTTGCACCTGTTTTCAGAAGCGTTTCAACCAAGTTTGACCACTTTCCTCAACTGGCTGAAAGAGTTGGGGTGGGGGCATGTACACCATAGCCAGAAACTGATATGGAAACTTGTAGGGGCAAGGAGGGGAGAAAGGAAGAGCAAGATGCAGGTCCGGTTCCTTAACTCGTATCAGGTGACCTCTCACCATTCTTTTGGTGACGAGTGCATGATCAGCATCTGGAAATAAATGCTTTTAGGACAATACAGAGCAATTCCCCATTTGAAAAATCATCTTTATTGCAGTTAAGCACTAGCAGTGATATCAGAGTGCTTACATAATAAGGCGATTCTGCAGACTACAGGGATTTTACTTTTCTCTCAAAACTGAACTTTGAAATCAACCCAAGAGGATTCTGTTGTAAAAATACATTAGAAATTAAACGAGTAATTAAATAATGAAATTTGATGCAGTTTTCAATGCCCAGTTTTAGTTGCGCATGACTGAAAGCTGCTTCAATTGAAATTCCTGTGCACATGTATTACTTTGTTGAAAGTTCATGTTGACTGCACGTTTTCTTGTGCAATCTTTGGCGACATACTTTGCATGTTTATAATAAAAGCGCCACACCTGGAGGAAAGAAGGAAAGTAGTGGTAGACGACTATTTTGCACGATGAAAACACCAGAATATGTTCAATGTGACATGGCTCTTGGGATAAATAATGACTTTATCTCTCTCTCTCTCTCTCTTGTCTTGTATGTTGGGGGTAGATGTTGAAACAGCATAATATTGTAGTTTGGCACGGCTGCGAAGCAACCAACCAACCGACCGATTCTGCGAGCCAAGCTCAAGGGGATTTATGTCAATATTGTATTGTAAATATACAAGGAAAAAATTCCTTACCACCATGGAAAAGGCCGAATGCACACAATGTGCGATTGTATACCTGCATACAAACACACAGAAGATACAATTTACACACTACGTCCTTCAACTCCTTGTATAATGTCACTGGATACCTAATAAATGTGACAACCATCTTCATATACCTTGTGATTCAAATTCAGAATTGTATTTTTCATTGATTATTTGTTCAAACAATCTGGGACCAATTTAGTAAAAGCGCTCAAACAAACGGAGTAAACCTAGATCTTAATTGTTAAATTGTTGAAACCTAGTTGTTCACCTGAAATCATAGGGTTTCCTAACTGTAATCTTGGTATTTATTCACAAATTTAGACAAGTTACCAATGGAAATGCAAGTCGTCTTCAGAAAAATGATATATACTGGCGGAATCTTTTGCAGTATTGTAGGCAACAAAAGTGATAAAACTAATGGTGAGGTGCAAATTACTGCACTTTGATGCTGAAAATTAACCACGCTAATCATGAAAGTTAACTTACTATAAAAAATGCAGCATACATCCCTTTTACGAGCTACTCAAGCTGTTACTTCCCAGCCAAAAGTCTCTTTTTTTTCTATGTATAGTTACCCTGAAGTCTTGTGAACCGCTATCCGGAAGTGCTCCATAAAATGCCCTTCACTTTACTACATACTGGGTCCAACTACCAGTAGGAATCTCGTAAAATTTCACCCTTAAAGGACTTTTTTGCAGGGTCCTTTGGGAGTTGCTCTTAAAATCGTTGTGCAATTCCGGTCAACGGACCCGAAGCATAAAAGAGGGGCAAAAAAAAGAGTTGAAGTTGAAAAAGTCTACATAAAACGGATTGCAAAAGGATAGAACTAAACTAGCAAAGGACCCCATTGAGATGGTCATTAAAAGGGGAATCTGCAATTGGTCCAGGTGGCATTTTATTGTCTCAACCTCCTTAACACTCCCTCCTTTTGGGCCCTTTTAAAAAGTCGGAACAGTTATTTACTCCAACTTCCTACATTTGTTTCCACCCTAAAATATACACCTTATGTCGTTTGCAAAGTTTCCTTCTTTTGTTGTACAGCTACGTATAATACATATGCAGTAATATCATAGCAACGTGTTTTCTGTTCTTTTTTTTTCCAGATGCTGCCACAATCCAATAAAATGGATCTCATGCATTTTTTGACCCAGTGACGCCCTTGTATCTCCTGAATTTCATTTGACTGTGTTGGCAAGGTAGGACTGCTCAAATTCTAATTTTCCTTACAAATGTGCTATCAGAGTTGAAAGTTGGAAAATCAGTCGTCGATTTGTTTTGGATATACATAGCTCATTATTTCCCACTTCCAGCAATACATTATGTACATACATACATGTTTTGACAAATTTGCCACCATAGGGAGCACGTGTTGTATCCCTGTCATTCCTATGAAGCCCTATGATGACAAGAGTAATTTAGTCGACCCCCTTTCCCGAAATGCACCGCGATAAAAGTGAAACTTTGACCCAGTGGTGTTTTCCTGTTTCCTCCCTGTGCTTTTCGTATGAATTAGTCACAAGATGTGACGGAATTCATACTTTTGGGCTGAAATCATGTTTGGGAAACGTGTGCAGGCGTTGTTCGAAATAAGTGCGCATTTATGAATTTCAAATGTGTACTTGTAGTGTTGGTGCAAGAGGACGCACCCAACTATAACTATATTTACGATAGGCAGAAGAGGGTACACAATGTGTATTCAGATGAACTTTTTTGTATATGTAAAGGTGCAAAGGAGGGCGATACGATTTCATTTTGTTCGCCATTATTTGAAAATAGTTCCAGAGTTTTGAACAATCTTATTTCTGTCTGCCCTAATCGACAATTTACACGAACACCATTTACCCACCCTTATCGGTTTGCCAGTCGGTTTCCTATATTTCAACAGAAACATCTAGTGAAGGGGCGTTGGTATGTTTGTTGCACGTGGGGGCAATAACAGCTGCGTCCTAGTTACTTTAAATACTCACTAGAGGGCGCAAAACTATTTTTTTTTCACCCACTCTGGTTTTCCCAGAGGGGTGTGTATGTGGTTCTCCATTGCGCTATTTCTTCAAACAACTGTACGATGTTCAACAGTTTAAAAACTTCTTCAAGAATACCCACTTTGACGTAGTATTCAATTTGCTTCTGCATAAAATACCAATTTCAAACAGGTTTTTGCTATATTTCACATTGAGTGAGTGTGTGTGGGAGAGCAAGATTTGGGTTGGAGCTATGTGTGTTGACAATATTCCTAGAAAATTATGCTCTTCAATTTGTCAATTCCTAGTTGTATTCATGGAAAACATTTTGCAATGAAATAGAATTGAAAGTTATGTACAGTACGTGTAATAATTCTTGTATCACTGCAACAATTAAGGCCATGAATATAATCGGTAGCCCATACAATAATTCCAAGAAAATGTGTTTCATGAACATCCTGAAGAGATTCTTGAATCATTCCATGAGTAACCGAAAACAAAGCTGCTTATCATTTCTTTTTCTGCCACTTATTACTGAGTATAATAGCAAAATGGAAGGATACAATTTGAACCAGCGTTAATGTGCCTAAAACACACATATAAATTATGTAAGATGTCTGCAAAATGCTAAAGTGCAACCTTAGTATCATTAATTAAAACTGATATACACACTGTACTGCATTTACTGTTTTTACTGCACAATGAAGCTAAAGTTACAAATGATATCTATTTCTGGATTTGTATCTCAGTTGGAATTTGAAATGCGCATAATGCAAGTCTTCATTTTAACGGAAACAGAACTGTTGACAATGAATACATAATTATTGCCATGTCGCAATTCATATTGAACTAGAAAAGGGTTTTTGGCAGTTATAAATAAAATACCTGTTAGTTCCTGGTGAAACTTTTTTAATAGTTTACCAAGACTGAAGCACATGCATGCCACAATAAAAATTGTTCGGGCAGTATTATTATTATTAATGATTGTGTAGTTTGTAATTTCCAAAGTTGTTTTGCGTGAATATGTGCGATTTGAGTTTTATCGGTGGACGGAAGCAAGCAGCTTTCCTGTTTCCCGCCCTGAGACGGAAATTTAATCATTTCGGAGCAACCAGTCATAATTTAATGTGTACATATCCGCCATTTATCAGAGGAAAACATTATACAAACACATTTATTGACTTTCACCGTAAATACGTAATGACTTTGTAACCTGCGTGTTGAAAACAACTTCTGGACGTATCCCTCTTTTGATCAACATCAAATCAATTAAATCTGATAAAGAGAACCGGAATTTTAGTTAAAAATTTCTGAATACTTTCTGCATCTAGCTGGTATGCCTGTTTTTTTTTAAATGCATCATCATGTAATCAACTTTTGAAGTAGGGACAATTACCGCTAGATGGCGCACTCGTAGAATGTCGTGCTTAGGCCATTATGAAATTCATGATCGCAATTTTAGCATGTATTGAAGTTGAAACGGCAGTTTTCAAGGTATGAAAACACTAATTCCAAGTGATCAAGATAGTAAAATTAAGTTTCTGCACGAATAAAGCAAGAGCAAAGTGAAACAAAAAATATCGAAATGTACAATTGCTGATAAGCAATCATAAAGCGATGGACAAACGTGCTGAAACTGTTTACTTTCTATGAATAACAACAAATTTAAAGTGTCAAGGTTATCTACCGCATTAAAATCAGTGTGTGTGTGTTTTGTATGTGTGTATGAAATCCAAAATGAATGGGTGAATTTAGAAGTTGTAGTCCCACATTTATTTCAATTCTATAACGAGGGCGAACTTATTTTTGCGATTGATCACTACTGTATGGCGTGGTTAGCATTGTGATGAAGGCTCATACAAATAATAATAGCGTTTTATAATTATACCCAGCTTTTTGTTTGTAAGCACTTTTTGTGGCTCCCTCAACGTCAAAGTGATAAAGATTGCATAGTGGCGAGAAAAAACAACCTTGTTCATGTGATTTTCAAAAATAATCCATATTTTGGGATTGATATGTTGAGATCCGGTAAAGACACCATTATAGTTGCACTGTCCACAAACTATAGTATAGTAATTATGTTGAAATAATAATTGTTTGTCCTGAAAATTAATGGTCAATTTATAATAGGGATTTTAGAGAATAACATAATGAATGGTCCACAGTTATTGAAGTACCAAAAAATAAGCACCATATTATATTGTTTATTTAATGGACGGATATAACATCATTAATAATATCCGGAAGTTGATAATAAGTCTATTAGTTTCTCCATCTTCACGTAATGCTTTCATTACTATAGTACTTGCATGAAGTGATGGTGATATCTTGGCTACAACTTTTAATTGAAATAAAATTAATGACCCCTCCCCCCCCCCGCTTGTTGTGGACTAATCTATATTCTTGTAAGAAATTAGCATTTCAGTGCTTGAATATACAAATTCCCCAATCCACATACGCACCTATGCATTGCTATAGTAATTTTTATTTGACAGATATGTATAACAATTTACATATTTGCTTGAATTTACTACATACCCTGCTGTAATTCCATATAAAGCAATAGGTACATAATAAGTAGTTGAACAATGAATGGAAGGAAGGTGGTGTGAAATTTAAGCCTACTGTTGACAAAAAATTCATATTTGGCTTTCACTAATTGCGTTGTGCACTGCACTCAAAACAATGGTTTTAATAAATGCATTCTAGCTCTGCTACATTTTCATTTCCTAAACAACCATTCAAAAAATTGACCTCGGACTGCAGTATCACATATCTGCGTTCACAATCTAGCCTTTGTTTATAGCATTGCACTTGCATTTTGCACACTCAGACTGGTTCCACTCATCAGTTCAGTGAGGCAGTTTATGCATACAGTTTCAGGATCAAAAAAAAAGCGATTGCCAACTTCCCACTTCAGCATAGATTGCATTACATGGGCTTGTCAAACGGCCTTTTTCGTGGTCCATTTGTGTCCATAATGAGGAAGTTCAGCATGAAAACAATAACACTGAACTCTTTCCATATAAGTATGCAATGCATTAGTCATCATCATCATCCAATTTGGAGACAAATAAGAACACAAAACTTGGGGAAACACTCGGCGCCCGCAGCGCCCCCATGAAGTTAATTGAGCGAAACCTGCCAAATTACCTTCTAAATTCAGGGGTGTTGCTCGAGTTAGTTACTCAGTGATGAATGAACATGCACGTGGTATTTAAATTGCCCAAACAAGTTTTCATTAGATGCACAAGTTCACAACTTTCATATGCAACCAACCAGTCAATTGATGCAATCGATTCAAGTTCTTATTAGACAATCTTTCTATAATATCATGAATTAATGCAGTCACATGGGATCAAGATTTTGAAATGAAATTTTTTCCCGACGAGAATGTAATGAGCATTAACCTCTTCTGCATAATTTACGACTTCAAGTTTTCGAAAACATAAAGGTGATTTATGAAGTTTGTGGAATGCATTTATAGAATGTTGATTAGATTACATTTTATATGGCAATGATGACGGTTTTATTATGAGTACAACGACATTATTGCTGTATTTTAGGCTTTGTTTGTTGCTGCCCATTTTCAAGAATCTGAAATGTTCTGTGTAATTTTCGTGGGATTTATGCGTATTTCTTGAAAAACTCTACTCCGAAAGCAAAAAGAAATTGGGAGTGATGTGAAAATTGCTCGAAAATCCTATATGATTATACCTTGTACTATAAATGAAGGTATATACTGCTTTTTGGGTGGACTTTTGCAACATTTCATTCAGTTTATCAATATGAAAAGTAATACTTCGGAATGCATGATGATGATAATTTCAATCATCCAGTGCTGACTGCAAAATAAAACGTAAGAAAGAAGCAAAATATATATGGTTATGTATGTAGAATTTCGAGATAATAATTCCATGTGAGCAAAACTGAGACAGTTTTACACAATAATGTTATTATAGCGGGTTTCAGGTATAGGTGCAGCATGTGTAAATACTAAATGTAAATGACCTGAGAAAACCATTTAAAAAGTTATGCGAATTTGACAAATGGGGAATGTTAAAAAAAAGTAATCTCACAATTTCTCGACTGAATATTTACTGATAATAACAACCTAATAATATTCCAACTTAACTAATTAAGATTGAGGAAAATTGTAATGTTGATAACAGGCATAATATAAACCCAAATAGTTCATATATGCACTATTCTTGAAGTTTTTTTTTATCTCTCATATTCATACCCGTTTTGCAACGGTGTTTCTTCGAAAAACTATTTTTAGTGGAGTGACACTCCCCGGCCGGAAACTGTGCTTTCCCTCTCTTGCTCATGCAAACTCCGAAAACTCGAACTATAAACGGTTTTCCGACCTTTTCCCACCCTTCATCCTTATCAAAAGCAACTGGTTCTCTAAATCCCAATGACAGTTTTATTCTAATACAAATTCCTTCAATCGAAATGCATAATACTACCTAATGTTTAGCAAAGGGAACTCCTGTTATTGTTGTATGTAGTAACAGATAACAGTAATTCAAGAAAAAACAGCTCTTGGAATTTCACTTTTTTAAGTTAAATATTGCACCATAAGTTTGTTTCTTTTATACTCTAAATATTATATATACCTAAATTGAAAATTAGCTAACTCTGTCATGCGTAATACACTTTCCACCTAAACAATGACTTGCCTCAAGGTTACTACGTATCATGGTCATCAAGTTTGCATTTTTTCAAATATTTTAATTCTGAGGTTGTTTTTGTCAAATTTATCATCTGCATCATTTAATGGGAATATTGGAGTATGGTTTTCGGAGTCAAGTTAATGTATATCAACACGTCCTTGTTGTTTTTCTTTCTTCTAAAACTACAAGTGCAAGGAATGTGGTATAGTGTTTGTTTCTGATGTAAAATACGACTGACACTCGATCATAGGAAAAATATAGCTTGGTTGTTGAATAAAAGTTAGGAGGTGACTAACATTTTGCACTCGTTGCCACTTATTCGGGCAATGGGCACTTTGGTGTAGAGTTGCTGGGGAGCATCGCTCGAAGAGGGAACATTGGCAAAGGACCATTTTCTTGGATTATGGAGGAAAAAGCCATCTGCGTCTTCTCTGAAAAGACATGGTTGGTCAGAAGAGATTGATGGTGATGTTTTGGCCTTTCCTTCCTTCCTTCCTTCCTTCCTTCCTTCCTCACTGGCCCAATGTTTCACTCGTTCAACCTTCAATTGTGCACCACTCAGGCTACAAAAAATATGCTCCACTCAAGGGAATTTGCATTTTTCCAAAGTTCTGCTTTATTCCCCTGGTAGGGGGATCGGCACAAACAAGTTACACAACTGGGAGGAAAAGGGGTAGGCTGCTGCTAGATGTTGTGCTGAAAACATATAACGACTTCCGGTCATTTGTTCAGCCTTCCCTACTTCCATGGGGCAATAATGTAAGGAAGTAAACATTATACAGTTCTCCGACCAGCATGAGGAAAAGTGCCTTATACCCTCTATTATGAAGACAAAATCTGGTTGGGATAAGCTATGTAGGGGTCTTCTTGCCTTGTTTTAATTTATGTTATCATTTCTAAACAAAAAAAAGATTGGGTAGGTCTGCAAAATGATTTTAACATTTTCAAAATATTCTTTTGTAACATTGACTTGTTGTCGATGTTTCAACTTCCTTCAGGTGATGTAAAATGTCAAGTAATTCTCATTGAGTAATATACTCGCTTTTCTCTTGAAGCACAGACCTTCAACATTTCCCAATTCTGAGAACTAGACATTCAGATGCTGATATTGATGAAGCGATTTTGTTGTTTTCAGCTTTAAATTGTTACATAATCCGATTTTAGCTGTAATTACATGATTACACGTGGTAAGTCATATCAAATTGCAAGCTTAATGGGAAAACACTTAGGAAATTCAAATGTCGATCGGCTTAAGTGCAATGTTGGATGAAAAGTTGTCATTTGATTTCTCGCTAGAGGTGCCCTCTAGCAACAAGATTGGTTCTTTGTAGTATTTGCAGATTAGAAACTTGTATGAACAGCGGTTTTGCAGGAGGAGGAAAAAAAATCTACAGTGGCAGTGATATGCATGTTTAACGTTCTTTGTATGCTTTGCCGACGTTAATTGAACAAGCAATTTGCAAAAGTTTAGATTTTGATTTCTTGCAGTGGCTAAACTTAGCGCCTCGTTGAGTAAATAAGATTCGCCGACGTTTGGACTTTGCAATCGGTGTTGGCATTTCTTTGGAGAGTTGGGCTGCGAAGTTGTTTTTTTGCAAGGCTTACACTCTACATGTCTGTCTAGCCATGTCCAAGTTGAGGAGAGGAGTAAACGTGACATGGAGTTTGGCCGCCATCTTCGTACTCTGATACTTATTTATATCAAGTTGGAGAGAAATAGAGATAAAAATATCGCACCACTCAGTACGAAGATCAAACGTCACGCCATATTTGCACACTCAAATAGCAAATTGCACCCACAAAATCCCCATACACTGCTCATTTGTCCCAGTTCAGTTTGTGGACATAAGTCGCAAAACCCACTCGAATTGCCGCCGCATTTCAAAACTGCTCGCAATAGAAAAGTTTCATCTAGTGAAACCAAACTTTGGCAAGATTGAAGCAATGTAAATTGATGACAAATCTTTAAAGCTAAATGCAGGCCGTGCCTAGATTTCTTCCCCAAGAAATTTGGGAAGTTGCAAATTACTTGTGTCAACGATCAGTCATTCAATGTGCTAATTTTTGTGTAGTATCCTTATGCTACACAAACACGTGTGAAATAACATGCAAATGTAGTTATTTGTGACGCACACTCTTATTTTTTATTTTCTTAATTCTACAACCACAACCCAATTTCAAATTTCGTTTAGCTCTTTCCTGAAATTTGATTGTGTTATTCAGCGGCGTTTATTTGTGTTTCTTTATCAGCAGTTTTTTTTAGGATGTTGGTGGTATGTATGCCTTGTGTTGTCAGATTTCATACCACCATATCTTATTGACATTATGCTCTGAAAGTCAATCCGGCATTTTCCGTCGGTTCAACATGGCAAAAAAAAATGGAAAGTATTTTTTCCTTCCTTCTCCTTCTCCTTTTCATTTTTGTTTGTGACTCTTGTTGAGTTTGGGGTGTGGTGTAGTATATATGTACTACTAGTAGATTTTGGCAAAGTGTGGTGTGGTGTGTGTGTGTGCAAAGGAACCTTGGCCCTGGGCCAACACTTGTTTCGCCCAATCACACCAACGATTGTCTCGATGTTTCATTCAATGTCAAGGCTAAATAGGAGAAGCATTTTGGCAAATGCCATTCGCAGTCACACAGCGCCATTTGGTTCCACTCTGGTACGAAAATGAGCTGAAAATCTCCATTGAATACATATTACTGTTGCTCTCTGCACGTGGAGTGGACAGTCCGGAGAGTCCATGGTGAAATTGCCAAATTGCGA
Source organism: Glomeris maerens (assembly GCA_023279145.1). NCBI lineage: Eukaryota > Metazoa > Arthropoda > Diplopoda > Glomerida > Glomeridae > Glomeris > Glomeris maerens. The sequence goes on from WWPM01021743.1 coordinate 18,613, forward strand.
ACATTTGCACTTGGTGGAACCATGTGACCGAAGAGGTCGTCTTGCATGTGTAATCGATTTGAAGGCCAAGTGTTCACTGATGATGGCCTAAAACGTCTTTATAATTAATTGAATGGTGTCGTAATAATTATCCTCGTTGCCAGTTTTTCGCCAATCAAAGCAGTCAACTGATATTTCGCCGTTTACGCTGTTACTAGGTTCAAAAATACCCCATCAAACGTGTTTTTCTAATTTGTTTCAATTTATAAATACATTTCAAATCCCTCAAAAGGACAGTAGAAAACAATGTCACTGAAAAAATGTAAAACACCGGAGTGGTCAAGGGATAGTGGACTGTGTATAATTTATAACATTGGAAAATATTGAACAGGACTACTTTTTTTATTGTTACGTTTAAGTTACCACGTGATATGATGTCACATGCCTATTAAAGCTCCTAAACAGATAGTTGAAATCACGTGACCAATAATCAATTTGATCTGAGCAAGTTCTTGTCGCCTTAAACACTGAATTCAATAATTACCGCCCACAATCTCGTGTCGATGGACAAGATCCGGTTTTGAGCTGTGTAATCAATGTTTACATAATTTATGCTGCTTGCAAAAAAAAACACAGACGTTGTTATCATCCCTCCCCCCAAAAAAATCAACAAAGTGATTGCCAAAATAATATACATAATTTTGGAACGGTCCTTAGCCATCAAAGTAAATTCCTGTAATAAACTTTTTACTGAATAGATGTCATTCAGTGAATGAACTATAAAAATGCTTTACACCAATGATATTTAGAGGCTGTTTATAAACAAAAATATTAAGATCTTAAACTACGATTTGAATGATTGGTTTCATTATATATTGTTGTCGCTCGAATGCGAGTCAATGCGCAAGAACACAAATTTGAATGTGTAATTTTTTAATGTAGAATTTTTAGTTTAATAGTTTTACGTTGCGACCACCAGATGGCAGGAAAGTGTGGCTAGCTAGCTATAGACATGGTGTTCAACTTGACATTTTTCGTGTTGAGGAATATCATGGTTGCTAATCAATGTTAATCGATAAAATTAATTGACCACACCCTGCTGCTATCATAAAGTTCCGAAATTGAATAATATTTTCTCTTCAACAACAGGTTTCTGCAATAATCATTTGCATGATGTTGCCATTAGCCATTGAAGTTTGAGCGTGTAATTTATTCCATCATAACCACATTGTTTTATGCATGATATGTACAGTCAGTATACTCACAAGCAGCTCATATGAATTTCTTATACACTCTGGAGTACTTTGAATTTATTCCTGTGTGGAAAAAAAAAACACTTAAATTGCTCCGTATTGTTAGCTATAAAATCCCCTCATTAACTTGTTTAAGTTTGACAAACACCCTTATTAAGACTAAGTACTAACAACGAATAGTGTGTTCTGTTTATAATTGTTAGACTCCTAAAATCGACAGAAGTGACACAAATGATCTTGTGCGTGTCTTTAGAAGTGGTTTCTAGTTACAAGACAGTTCTTGCTTTGTCGGCTTTTTTATGCTTTTCCTGAAACTAAAAAACTGTTTTCTTCCTCCCATCTTCCCTATGAAGGCCTACCATTAGAATTGTATTAATAAGTCTAGCATAAATCATCTGTGATACATTTTATACACGTATTTAGAAACTACATTTTGAAGGGATTGAAAATACACTAGTTAGTTGTGTGATGTACGCGCCATCTTGTGATTGAAATATGCACTGCAAGTAAGTGATTGGCGCTGTAATGAGTTGTTATTTCCATGGGGAAAAAAAGTTAAACTTCATGTCGTCCATAAAATGAAGACAACTGTACATAGTCCAAGTATATGTATATCCCAATAATGCACTGATTAAAGATCAAGTAGCCTTAAAACAGTATTCTTTTTTATTTCCAAAGGCCATTGTTGGCAACTACTCAGACATATTATTGTTGGATTGCTTCGATCGTAAATTTCAGTTAATTTTTATGGTTGTGACTCAGTCAGTTTATCCCAGTATGCTTTCAGTGATTCAACGTAGCGGTTTTGGTATTTGTAATAACTCATGCTATAACTTTTTTTCCCCTATTCAATAGTTGGATTGTTTTTTTTAATATAAACGTTCCCTATGCATATGTAGCATCGAAAATGATACAGTTATTGCGAGCATAATAAGAATATGTGTGAAAACTGTGTCATGAGTTCATATTTTATTTTGACAAAAAAAAAGAAATGCTGATTCTGTTCAGAATTGTACGTTACAATGACACTGTAATTGCGCGTGTTTCTGTAACCTAAACAGAAACTTGTAATTCCAGATATTACATTTCCCCCTCTCCCTGTATAATTAATGTCTGCTGGATTTAGTACCTAGTACTCGCTATTACAAGTTTCGGGTGAGTAAGTTTTGCCTTTTACTCTGTGGGAGTTTTCTTATTCACTGTTCCATGTCAAAGTCATCTGACTAGAAAATGACCAATTTTCCGACCAACCTTTTAATGTTTGCTCTCTCAAAAAAGCAACTTTGTCCCCTTCCTACCCTATGAAATCATCTGACAAAAACCGCACATTGTCTCAATTGAAAACTACAACGTATATTTGAGACACTAACCTCCTTTTGCACTACCTATACTTATTTCCCCATATTGATTTGCGGTAATTAGCTGTGAAATGCAATGGATAAGTTGAATCTTGACCCTAAATCCGTCACTGTCGTTTATTTGTATAATGAAGTAAAATGGGAAATGACAAGTTTGTTTATTTGCGAAACTAGCTGAGAGCTCTGAGCAAAATTTGAACACATGGATGGCTTCTCTCACGCTTAAACAATTGTACAAAATGTAGTGAATGAACGCTGAACAAGCCCTGAATGCACACACGTGCACCAATGGGAATAGGAATGATTTTTGGAGAGTACGTAGTATATAGGCTACATTGGAAATTGTTGAGTGGAGCGAGGAAAAGAGAGGAATGTGGATTGGAGGAGGATTTTTGGTTGTAACCCTGGCCTACTGACCCACTTATATATGTGTGTTTAGTCTGGTCACGCCGGTTCAGTGGTTGCCGAGGTCCTCTAATGTAGTCGATATAATGTGTGGTGTACACGGGCAGGTCATCGACTCAGTGCCCCACTGAACGGATTCACATTCAGCCAGAAAAGGTATTACAGTACAACATGTTTGTTTGGTGAAGAAGCAGTCGAGAGCAACGCAAATCACGTGATCTGCTCTGCTTTTTTTTTACACGTACAATGTACATTTTGTTTCATCTGAGATGCGTTATTAAGAGTTGAAAGTGA
>WWPM01021744.1:0-11048 GCA_023279145.1 Glomeris maerens
CTCATTTCTCCATTCTCATAACTTTTTCTCTACCTTTTTTATTGTAAAAACATATGCAATGTCACGGTTGTCGCTATTGTAGGGGGTTGTTGGTCACACTTTCCCTCGCCGATTCACGATCGCAACTTTTTATTTGCCATTCGCCAAATGCTTACAGGGATATAGAGAGCGAGAAAAAAACGGCTGTAAAATATTTCAATCCTTCCATAAAAATGTCCAGATTTAAAGATGACTCTTAGACGGACAGGTAAATGCACTTGAAATAGCAAACTTCAACTCTATATATAACACATGACAATATCCGGCCAACAATTTATCGGTTTAAATCGGAAACAAGCGCAAAAAAAACACAAAAACAGCTTCACTTTCCGGCCAACAACCCACTAAATACCACCAAACTCAAAAGAATCATTGAAAAAAATGCACAATCCAGGATCCAAACTCAAAAGTCATTAGGTAAGCATTCCAAACTAGAGACGCGATTAATAATACCTCCTGAATATGTAGATTCTCGGAACATTGGGCAGGATGACAAATATTCACCTCGCATTTTAGCAGCGTTATAAAAAAACTAGAATTCTTCATCAGTTTGTTATAGTGAGCAATTATGCATAATTAGCATAACATTGAGAAACAAGATGTAAAGTGGAATGGAGGGCTTCAAGGACCTTATGTATTAGGCATATTTCTTCGAAATGAACTGATGAGGCATAAAAATCTTTTTTTTTTAAGGACAATAATTGCCGAGCAACATCAAATTACTTTGGGACCATTTCGCGTTATAAAATTATAGTCCATGTTTCCCGAGCAGTGGTAATTTTCTTAGGAATGTTCAGATAATGATCCCCCTTTGTCTTTTTACATTTCACTTAGTAAAAACGTGATTATGGCCCTTCTGTGTAGCACTTACATATATGAACAGTATTTTCTCCGAGTTTTCCAAATACATTTCGCAATATTCATAGCATCCTAAAATAGAAAACCGAATCTTGCTCATCAAAAAAAGCTGATTACACCTGGTGTTGAGTTACTTCCGACATGTCCTGAAAGTTACATCGTAAAACAAACAAAAAAGCCAAGTATTCTGCATGTATATTATTTCTCATTCAATATTTTTGAGAATCGAGTCTAATAAAAGAAGTTTACGAGATGGACCACAAGCATCAGAGCATATAGACTATCAAAGAAATTAATACGAAGAAACTTAAACTGAAGCAACTGATGCAGTCTATTATAAAGCGGCGTGCATGTGTTTATTTTATGTGCAGTAATTTGCGAGATAAGATCGACATGTGCATTTCTTCAGGACTCAACTGTACACAATATCGTCACGTTTTTCATTGTAAAAATTGGGTAATTTGACCCGAGCACGTGGAAAAAGGGGGAAATGTTGCAAACTGAAGAGATACGCATTTGCAGTCAACAACCTCGCACCTTTCACCATAAGGTAATTGCTCACCCCTTTGCCTCTAGGAAGTGCTTCTATCAAGAAAGGGAAGCGCATATAATAGGAAGGGAATAGTGACAAATAAGCCCAAGTACTTTCACTCGTCTCCAGGTCAATGTCGCTTCCATTGCAAATAGCCTACTGTAACAAAATCCATACCAGTTTCCGCACAACTGCATGCTAAATTCCGATTCTGCATGCTCACTATATTTCATGCCTTTCAATCCTTCACAACCAATCCCACTTCACTTCAATCCAGTCACAAAAAGCAAATAATTGTCATCATTTAACACTGCAAGTTGTCTAGACAAGCGATATCAGGCGTTTCCCAAATGCAATCAAGTTTAGTGGACTTGGTCTATTATGCCAAATGTTTATTTATAATTATACTAGCCTCAACTAACAAATACACGTCGATGGAATCAGGTTGTGTGCATGTAAGCCGTCCTAAACAATTACCTTCTGATACTCAGTAAAAAGCTTTTAGTTATCTACTCTAAGTCTTGCATGCAGAGATATTTATTTTGAAATTTAACAATTAATTCAGCTTACAATCAATGTCCAAGACATTCAAATATAACCCAGAAACCACTTCATTACGTTAATTCTATAGAACATTATATCTTAATAACGATGCACTATTTATTTTAATGTTGGCTTTCCTGATAAAGTATTCAAAATTTCTAAAAAGAAGTTGTGCTTCACAATTCATCAAATCACAGTGACGTTATTGCAAAAAAAAAGTGTAATTATAAGTTTCTTGCTCAAATGCAGGTAGTATGCAGTATTTCTTCAGGCAGAACGTCTATACTAAATTCTAAGTTAAAAATTCAAAAGTTAAACATTTTTCAACTGCGTATAGTTTATGATATAGCAAAATGCGGATTTTTGCATCAAGTTCCACCCTCCTATCAGTTGAAAATAAATATGCACACACCGAAATTGCAAACCAACCCATCTCTGCAGTATTAAAAAGGAGAGACAAAAACTAAATGTTTGGCCATTAAAGCAAAGAAAGCATCAAAGATCACTTTTTTGTATCCTATAACACTGAAGCCTATGATAACGTATACACCTTGTTTCCCTGTCCGTTCGTAATTTCGTATGTCACGTGACTGAAGGGGGCGGTTCCTAGAAGAAGAAGAGCATCTGCAAGGCCATTGCCGTTGCGTCTTCAACCTTGCTTCGAGTGCATAACTTCTTCGTCTTATCAACTTACTTTCTTATTCGTTCATCGTATTCGGTTAGGGGTTTTTGCGATGGTGGCGACACCATAAAAGCCAAAAGTCAGGTGGTGCACCTGTTACACACCACCCTTTCACACCATCATCTACCATCGCTCACTTGCTCATTATCCAACTGATCCTGATAAGGCCATGGCTGACTGCAGCAACTTCTTCGCATTCCTAATCGTCTGCACGGTAAGTTATGTCATTCGTTGTATACTTACCCTATTATGTGCAATATTCAATTTCAAAAATTACTTTTGTTAAATAACCACAAACACCCCAAATGTATTGTATATCGTGAATGAAGGAAGATTTCACAAACTGTATTAATTTCAAACTATTAACAAGTGTTTCTATAAGGAAATGCATTGTTTTGCTACATTTTAGAATTTTTTGTTTATGTGATTACGTCATACATGACAAATACAGTGCATAAAGCACTCATAAATAAATCACTAACATGTAGGGGATTGTGCTTATATTACAAATATCTCATTCGTAGTAAAACAGATTGAACGTCTATTCTTGTATGCAAAACTTTCTATGTGAATAATTTCAGCTAGAAAAATTATGATGTGTCATTATTTTGTATAATGTTCTTCCAGCTGATTGTATTTTGCGATGCTCAAAAGCCAGCAGAGGATGATGACAAAAACAAAGTGGTTACATATGCGTACGGATATGATGTTGGGTCTCATTACCATAACGAAGCCAAAGGTAAGTCATAGTAGTATCACAATTACAAACTAAACATTATGTGCTATCATTGCTTGTCTCTTTCCCTTTAAAAAAAGTAGATTTCAGAGCCGAGACAAATCGACTCGCACAACTTTTGCATTTTCTCTTGGAGAGGAAAAAATAAATTAATTCAAGTTTCGCACCACCTGGAAAGGGCCCTTTTGTTCGCGAGACAAAAGTCTTACATAAAGTTAGGCAAGATGCCCCAGGTGTGAAGTAAATAAATATTCACATGTGAACGAGGGCGGTTCACACAGAGGTCAGAAAAATACATAAATCCGTCAGCCAAAAAATTCACTTTCAAAAACATTTTTTCCCTCGCAGTTCTAATTTTAATTTCGTCCTTTGGCTGGCCAAATTCTTTCATGCGTGACTTAGACAAGTTGAACTTAAGACAGAAATGCTTATTAATTGCGACTAACAGTAATGAATGTCATTTTTAAATCGAGAGAAGCTACATAATAAATAACAAACATGGTTGCAAGCTTTTGTTTTTTGCTTTCCCACAAAAGTTCCCCCAAAAAAGTTAAAAGGCAAGTAGAAAAATTATTCCTATATTGTATTTCATTCCGACTTATATTTATGCAAATACCTTCTCCAAACGAGCCGTAAACCCTCCTAAGTGGTACCCTTAAGTGTTTAACAGCCATTATTGCTCTCACGCAAATGAAACCCGGATTTCATTTTTTTCTACATCTAAAACAGCTTTTCAAATGAGTGGTATACAAGCGACAATTAAAAAAACGAAAGCTCTCATTTATACATATAACTTTGAAGGAACTTCATTATTTAAAAATACACCGATTACAAACTAAGGAGTCGTAGAAACTGTTAAACAAGACTATGAATTGTTCATTTTATTTAATTTCCTTCCATGCACAATAATATGCATTTCAAGTGTGTGAAATACTGTTTTACAAACCTGAACCAACTAACCCAGCCAGTTTCACTATAATAGTCAAAGTTTGGGAATGTTTACAAAGCCAGTGTGGCATGCATAGTAATAATACTTGGACAAACTATACAGTAGACGTCTTAAATAATCCCAGTGGTCTAGTGCAGAAAAAAACCACAAAACCCAAGACACGGTGAAAAACAACATTTCTTTTACGCTTGTACACAAAGGTGAAGGACGTTGTGACGTACGAGTCACTTTTCCCATCCATGATGTAATTGTTCCCATCCTACCCATCTTATTTTCGGCTATTTGCAACAGGAATTTAATGTAAGAAACGTTCACCTTTAGCAACTCCAACGTTGTAGGCAAACTTGTAATTTTCAAGTCCATGATAGGTATAATTTTAGAAGCACCAACATAAGAAATGTACAGTTTTGATTACTATGTATAGCAAGCGTGGAATTATAGTTCAGCAATATTTACTTTTTATAAATTCTCTAACGAAATGTCCAAGTCTCTATAGTGACTTATATTCAGAAGAAGTTCTTCTTTTCTTTGATATAATCGTGCTGTAATATAGTACTTAATATAACAGTGCAAGTTCAAGACTTTTAGTGAAGCGCAGACATAAATTCAAAATATTGTAAATTCTTAAATATATTCTAAACATCTATAAAAAAAATTATCCTGTCGATATTTTTATTTTCTTTCAGAAAATAGTACTGTTTTGTAACTTCGCACTACTTTTAGCAGAAAAATAAGTACAAATGCAGTATCAATAATCAAATGTTAACTATAGTTGCTGTAAATAATAGGAAGATTATCGAAATATCCAATAACTGAAATGAAAATATATTTGTATACAATTTGCACATACCTACTCAAATTAATCTGGTGGATGCCAATAGCCCAGAGTTTGAGAACTGAAATGGAATTTTGCGTCCTTGAATCGATAAGCAAAAAAAAACAAGTTTATATTCCGGAACTTGGTTGTAATACACGCACACAAGGTTGCATTGCATAATATGAAAAAAGAATTGTTGGATAGAGTTTATACACAAAAGGGAGCAGAAAAAAATCGCTCGAAATACGAACGCCATAAATTTCTCAATGCCTATAATTACACCCTAATCGACCGAACTTGGTTTATGCTCTTCTTAAGTACGTAGCATAAAACAGCAAAAAGTGCCACTAGCAACTTTCAAGAAAGCAGCCATTTTTTTTTCAGAAACCTTAAAAATGTGTTGTTCACCCTTGCCAGAGAGATCTAAAGGAGGAGGCAACTTGATGTTTCATTAACATTACATCTGCCTCCCGGATACTGCTTTAATATGTGAACTATTACCCACACCCCAACACCAATCAATGAACTTTGATGATACACTTTTACACCTTTAGGCGGACAGTACAGATTACAAGAGCATAAGTTAACGCAGAAGCTAATATCTGTATTTTCATTGAATAATTTCAGCACAACATTTCGTTTTCAAGCCATTTTGAAACATAATTCCAATATCTGCTAGAATAAATTTACATTATCCAAACTATATGCGCAGTGAAACATTCACATTATCACTTTTCATGAAAGCTGTAAGGTTAGCTAATATTTGATTTTAAAAGATTATTTCATTCATTTTTAGGGAAATGTCAAAATAATTCGCTTTAAAATTTAATCTCAAGGAGCATAGCTTATACAGGGTGTTTCTAAATTACAGGGACAAACTGACAGGGCATATTCCCTGCATAAAAATAAGACAACAGAAAGTTGCTATGGACCCATGTCCCCAAACGCTTAGCTTTTTAAGTAGCACCTACATAAAATGTGGCATCCATAATTCATGCTCCCACATCTTTATTAGGAACGCATACTGAATGATCAATGGAAAGATGTGGGGAGCATGAATTATGGATGTCACATTTTATGTAGGTGCTACTTAAAAAGCTAAGCATTTGGGGACATGGGTTCACAGGAACTTTGTCTTCTTTTTATGTATGTCAGTTTGTCCCTGTAGTTTAGAAACACCCTGTAGTATTGTATACCGGTACAACAACATTTTCATTTATGATGTCATCCAAACGGGAAGGTAAACTCACAATTCAGATCCGCATAAACTAGTCATCGTATTTGTACACAATAGCAAATAGCACCGAACGATAAAATTTTTTAAAAAATATGCGTCATGGCACGTGGGTGTAGGTATGTGCAAGTAAAAAGCAGTAGCAGCCTATACTAAAAGCTGCAATTTTCACCCTTGCCTAACATCATGAAATGCCTTTGTGGAAAATACACACACACACGCCTCTATGCACACACTGTCCTTGTCGTCCTACAGTGAAGAATTGCAGTAGTGACGAAACACAACTTGCATTTGAAATAACTTCCTCCCTATGCTACAGAAACTCATCACACCCTACGTATCTATTAATAAATATAGCATAATAGTTTAGTACTTATGCTGTCAAGTTCAGCGATCGCAATTTTGCCAACAGCCGCAAATTACACACTTCAAAAAAGAAACAAGCTGGCGCCATTTCTCGACCGCAATTGAAAATGATCAAAGTGAAAACTTGAAGTGAGCAGGGATGTTTCGAAAATTACGTTCCGAGTAACACCTATGCAACAATAGCCGACATCGTAAATAACGCAAACCAATTTTGCACAGGGGTGTTATAATAATTGGTGGAAAACACAGTTAGCCTTGGCCTAAAATCGGCGCGATTAACTCGGCAATATTTCATCTTCTTCGCTAACGTTATGGGTCACAAATTACAAGGAACTATCGGATTACACCTTATTTATGGATCTACTAGCATAAATTCTATAGAAGTAATTCAGTTAATTGCGCATCTAGTAATTACGCCACTAAACGGTTATCATCATTTCTATTTCTTTCATCTCTCACACGCAACGTTTTCCAAAATAGTCATATCTTTCGACCGACATCGAAGAAATTACAGTAGCCTACATTGTGCATAACTTGTTGGTTCACAGCATATTTTGGAAGTGATATCTCAACGATTGGTTTGTTAAATATCACATGTACACTAGACAGCTCAACACATTGCTCACTACCGGATCTTGTTTCGCATAAAAACTACTAAGACATTTGTTTGAGTAATGGAAAAGACCTTGAATTATTTAAGTGCTGGAGGTGAAGGAAATTCCTTAGCATTTTACGATGCACATAGTAGTTCCAGGAATAAGTCGTCACTAGATTCAATACAGTACCTATCATTGGTAGTTTAGGGTGAAAAGATACAATAAACTAAAGGCACAAGTGTGATTCACATGATAAATAATCCCAAACCCACTAATCAACATTCACTGCAACTCATGCACAATAATTTTGAAAGAGCTTCGGACATTGGCTTTATAATTCAGGTTCCTAATTAAGTTAACTTGATGCAAAAACAACACTCTTGCAGTTTGACGACCGACAAAAAAAGAGCACAAAGAAACCAAATGAATGTCATTCTTTTCCTCAGGTGCAGTCAGTACATGAGACCCCACTGAATACAAACAGCATATTGCCAAAACATTAATTGTAAAAATATCAGAATTACTTGAAAGCTTCATTCCATATTCAAGTGTAATTTTAGTTAAACTGATCATGCATTCTATGTCTAACAACTGATTTTGTTACAGATTCTAAAAATGTTGTACGTGGAGAATACGGATGGATGGGACCTGATGGTATTTACCGGGAATACAACTACACAGCTGACAAGTACGGATTTCGCATAAACCGTCGCCGTTCAAGGGTGCGAGATAGATACACACCACCTACAGCTGTTCCTGGACAACAACCAACTGCCAGAGCCCCTGCTCAGACAACCCCTCAAACATTAGCTGGACGGACTGGCATCCCAGTAGGATCATTTCGACCATATGTCATTGGAACGCCGAGAAGCCCTTCTGGTGATGATGGTAAATTTCATATGTAATATTCCAATAATTTCAACTTTATGAACATATTCAATTTTTGTATTATTTCCAGTTAGGCCTAATCACTGGCAATGATTGAATGTAACTACAGTGTATGTCTCTTCTCCCCTCTGGAAACTTCAAAACACATCTTTATATGCAAATAAGCAAATTCAACCTTGGTGGATATGCTTACTAATTTATGAACTGTTTCAGAAAGTGCAATTATGGAAATTTCGTGAATTCTGGAAATTCGCGAAATTTACACCCTCGCGAATAGGAAAGAATTTTAAAATTATTTTGAGGAGTACTGACTATAGAAGATACACAAAATCGTTTTCGCGAAATATAAGGCCTCGCCGATAAAAAGGACTTTTACATTTCTAGAATCTTAAGCAGCATATTTAATTAACGGATATTTTCAATTATAACATAGCATATTCTGCTACAGGAAAAGACTGTATCGTCGTCATAGCAGATATTGCCTCAATATCATTAAAATACGGAATAATTTTTATTGAAAAAAGTATTGTATAATGGAATAACGACTCAAAAATTATTATGCAATTTAATCCTAATTATTATTATAGACTGTGGCAAATCCCATGAGATGTTGTATTATGCAACCATTGTAAACATGCTGAGGACTCTCCCACAACCATTTTTGTTAAACTAAAAAAATTCACCATACTGAGCACAATTTTAGCCATGAAGAGCTACTAATTAATTGTTGCCATATTGTATTTCAACATATTAATATAGTGTAATCATCTAATTTAATGATTATGATGTGCTCTAGATTCAAGACCAAGTGGGCAGGCAACAACCACTTTGAAAGCAAGTGCTTCTGACAATCTTTTAAGCTCGACAGTTGAACCGGGAGGAACCCAGGAGGAACAACTACCTTATGGTATGGATGGTGGGGCTGGTCCTGCAGAACAAGGATCTTCAAGTGAAAACGGCATCGAGGCTCATGCATCCGAACAAGCCAACACAACATTGCTTGGTCCATCTTCATCTGGAAATGGAAACAGTGGGTTTGCTTCAGCTATTTCCCAAAGCAAGGGTGGAACTACCGAAGCAAAAACAGAGGTGGACAAAACCCGTTCCTCTGCATCCGCTCGCGCAGAAGGCAGTGTCAGTTCAAGTCAGGCTGCTGCTTCAATGAACCATGGTGAATCTTCTTCCAGCTCATATTCATCAGCTTCTGCATCCTCCAAAGTAGCTGGTGATGGTCTAACCTTATCATCTGCTCAAGCTGCAGGGTCAGCATCCACACTGGGTATAGGTTCAGGTGGTTCTGTAGCTGGTGATTCAGGGTATGGGAATCCAGAAGGAAGTGCTTCAGCAACAGGTGCATCAGGCTCAGATAATTCCGGATTTGGCGTTCCAGGAGCATCAAGAACAAGTGGCTCAAGAGGACCAGGCACTGCCTCATCAGCGAAGACACTTCTTGATAGAAATAGTAGACCTGCTGGCAACCACCCTACAGTGTCTACTATTTTACAAACGCCAACTACAAGAAGGCCATTCATGTTACCTTATCCTCCTATTGTATACAATTTCAGCCGTTCTTCAGGACCGGGTATTGCAGCAAGAAAGCCCAGCCCTCTGGTCACAAACTATCCCCCGAAGCCAGCTCCAGGAGTGGTAGTACCTCCAGCAGAAGAATACAGACCTAAATCTTATGGGCCAACGTTCCCAGAAAGTCCAGACACAACTGCCAGCCAAACGTGCACCGTTCCAAGCTTCCCAACCGATCAAAAGCCTTCGGGCATAAGCCGCGAAGAACAGCAAACACCCGATGGCAAACTGATCGGGAAGTACAAACTGACATTCCCTATGGGGTACGTCTTGGAAATTGCCTACACTGCCTACCAGGATCCATCGTTAGCTGCTTCCGATTCTCACGATGACCACCACACAGGGTCTAAGAGCTGCAAATAGTACTAGATTTTAAGTAACTTTCGTTGAAATCGTTTTAAAGGATCACGTACGTACGTTTCGGGAAATGCACGCAACAAACGCTTTGAGTGAAATGGTTATGGGTTAGATTTAGTGCCAACTTATTCAGTGTTTTCGTTTATCTATATCTTAGGAATACAAATATTGAAGGACAAAATGATCTCGAACTACACATATGTTGTGTGAAAGTATACGAGATGTAGTCCTATAAGTACGAGATACAAAGTCGTGTGGTGTTCAGAATGTTGAATTCTGTGATAAACCTAATATTATTAGAAGTTACAGCACGCATATCTTCAAATTTGAAAACAAATATTTTCTGTTAAAAATAATTACTTCAATAAGTTCAATGTTTATCTCCAGCTAGCAACTTCTTATTTTTATTCGTCAGTCAACGACGACACTAATAATAATTAAAGTTGCAGAATGAAAATTGTTTTAAATATTTATTAATTTACCAAACTAAATTGTAGCACAGGTTCGACTAAAGAAAATGTTTTTACCATGTATACAAATGCAGCGCTACGGTTAGAGATATTCATTATCATTTTAACAGGCTCTTCCCTCCAATAAAACTAAGCAGTACCAGGTGTAAATGCCGTCAATTTTGTGAACTTGATTTAAGAAAATGCTCAAAATACTGTTATTGATCAATTGGGGATTAAATACAAACTTTATAGCAGTCAACTCTGAAAGAAGTCCATATCTGGATAAGAAATGTTTAATCAGTTCAGTGCCAATATGCTTTTACGATATCATACGAGTGTCACAAGGGTCTAGGACATGCAACTAGACAAATGTTGTCGTAGGGCCAAAATCAAATTTTGTAAACAAACCCGGAATATC
>WWPM01021746.1:0-11294 GCA_023279145.1 Glomeris maerens
TTAGCACACTGTTTTCAATGGGCAAACTAATCCCTTTTACAATTAATGGAATTTCTCAGTGAATCCTCATTTTGGTCTTGATGTTAATACTTGAGGTGTACATGCCTAGTGGAACTTATGCTTCGTAATCGTAACTTTTGGAACTACTTAAAAAATACAGGTACTTGCTGATTGTTGTGGATATATGCTGCAATCTTAACATACGTTTTTGGTAAAATTTTGTTTCCAATGCGGTTTTTATTTGTTAATCCCAAGTTACAAAAGCTTGGAATTTACATATCGTGTATCTGTACACATGGCTGAAGTTTCAAACCAGCTGTGATTGCAGTTTTTTCAGTAGGCCCATTTGAATGTAAATGGCATATTGCCACTTCCTTATACAATATTGAAGAACTTGCCCATATGCCTTTTTTGCTTGCTCAATGTCTTTCCATGAGGTGGATAACATTAAACTGAACGTTATCCTTAAAAATGCTATGAATGCGGTACATGTGCACAAATGATTCCTGAAAAAACAGACATTAATAGTTTAAAGGTAAAACCTATATCCCTAACATAATTTATTGAGTTATCATCAGAAGCTGTTTAAAGACCTACTAAAAATGTAATTCTAGCATTTGTATTGCTAGGGTCCAGGGGGATCAAGGTCAATTTTTCTCTTGAATTAGGTTTAGATTGTATCTATTGCATCATAAAACTGCAGTTAATCCTTACAATATTTTATGTGCCGATAGATTATAACAATAAATAAAAAAAAGGAATTAATATTCAATATCTTTCTTCTTTGTTAGAATGATGGTACTTCCATAAAACCAATAATACAGTTAAATTTCAGTTTCAGTGACATGAGTATGTAAAATTCTGGTTTTAACAAAGTCTGCGCATTGAGAGCGATTTCGGTGTTAATCTCAGAAATAATTTGATAATACGTAGATTTGAAGCTTGATAAAATGTGTGGTTGCCTGACAAAAAAGAAAAATCGTCATTAAAATTTAATAAATTGTGCGTTTACAATTTCTCCTATCGGTATGAGCATGATTTATAGTATCGCAAATAGGTAAGGAAATTGTTATGGATTGGATTTCAAGATGGCGTTTTACCTGCCTGGAAACCACACTGGAACAAATGCATTTCGTTTGTAATGGATATGGATGCAGTTAGTATTTTGCAAAAAAAGCTTCTTGTTTTTTTTTACAAGCATTTATAAAATATTCTGCAGGGTGGCAGTGAATCAACGTAGTCTTGGTAATCAATAAATGGGTACACCAGAAATTGTGAGCGACAGGCACAAGTTGATAGGGAAACCAGGCGACTTTCTAGAGAAACGAGCATAACGTGACCGAAATTGCCACACGTCGTATAGGTCTACAAAATATCCATTTTCTGTTTGTCAATCGGTTATTGGCCAAAAAATTCAAGTCATTTCTTGCAATTGGGAAGAAAAAATATTTGTATACATGCATGCCAGCCTATGCTCTTCACTCACCGTGTGACCTATTTATATTTTATCAGACACTCAAAAGAAACGAAGGTGCCTTTTCAGGTGAAATGCAATTGGAGTGCACCACAAATGGACGTGATATGTGTTGGGAATGGCGCCCACGATTACTTCTGTTGATGCATTGGCGTTTCCGTATCTTTGTGACTAGTTAACTTTCAGAGTAGAGCCTTTTTGAAGTAATAAAGATAATATTTTGCTATCCTGGATATGAAAACTTAACCGTGATCGTCAAGTTCATACCTCGCGGCTGGATACCAGGCAACGGAAACTCTCCTCGTGGGGGTCCTTATTTTGATACCATCTCTGGCTATGTCCCACAAAATTATTCAAGCAGTTTTTCTTGAGTGAAAGTTGTGCGTGACAATGTTATAAAAGCCAGTAGAAACTCAATAATCAGGATTTCCATTTATGCTCTTCTCCATATGTCGCCTTTTTTGCTGGCTTGAGTCCCAGTGCACATTTTTCTTCAGTGCTAGACAGCTCGTTTTGACACGTGAAAAGTTCTTCCAGCTGCGGAACTGTTTAATATGTCCTACAAAAATATACTATTTGTACCGGGACATACAGCTAGAATAATATTGAAATATATTGCTAATAAAACTTCTTTCGTGTCACTGAAATGAAACTCTGTAATTTGTAAGTCTTGTGTTGATTTTGTGCAAAATTTATTACCACCATCCTAGCACCATTTTTAATATAAATTTGATCTTTTAAATTTTCGTTGGTAGATGTTCAACAGAATGCTAATCTATAAAGGTTCCAACTGCTTTGCCCATGTAACCGTGATGGCAAAATATTTGAATTCAAGTTCTTGATTTCAAATGCACTCAACACCGATATCAGATTACTACATTCAAACGCAAATACTCAAAATTAATTTGTTATCAACGACACTATACTGCAGGTATTAGTCAAAATATGTATTTCGGGCAAATAAAATGTATTGTTAAACTTTTCATGGTACGTAAGTGGCTTGCACTGATAATATTTATTAAGGTTCAATTAAGAAATACTACATGTTGCTTTCACCCTTAGTGAATATATTCTATAAAATTTTGCTATTGCATCGCATTGTTGCACGTACAGAAATAGCTGTTATTGTCATCCATGCACTGTATAGGTTTATTATACATACTGAGCATGCACGACCTTAATCACTGTTGCCAATACGAAAGTTTCACCAAAGGATCAGACACAAAAGCTTTAATTAAGAAGGTTCGATAAAGAAACTATCAACAATAGCAACCCTACTTGTTGAATACTAAAGCTTATTGTTAGGTAGTACACGTCACTCTACATCGTTAGGATTGCTTACCCCTTAATCCTTTCTTACGTATTGCTATGCATAGGCCAGCCACCAAGCAGCAGAAAATAATTAATGTTAGTCGCGTTTCAATAAGAAGATGAGCTCAATAGGTAACGAACCAATAATAAAAGTATTTCCAAACGACATTTCTGCATGCGTGCGTTTGCTTATATGCGAAATCATTAGACCTGCCTTGCCAAAGTACTTTTGTGCCAAATGCCATAAAAAGGTAATGCTGGAATTTACTTTCTTTTATCAATGTACAATCGAAGAAATTTGCTATTGCGGAGATCCTATTTTTTAGTATTGAAAATAACATTTAAATTATTAATTCTGATGAATTTCCCTAAGAAATTTTTTAAAGCTGCCGCAGGTATGCACATTGCAGGCATGTGGCATGCAAGTGACAGCCAACAATTTTTGTCACGGTTCTTACTGACATGGAAAAGGGTGTCAACTAATCTAGATTGTTTTCATTTTTAGGGAATGTATTATGATTTGGGATTGGGATGGTTTCAGGTGGTTGGCACAGAAATCAAAACTTGTCCTTTAACCCAACATTTTTATGGATCACCATATTCTAAATTATTCATATTACTATTGTGATTTAAAATACGAGTTATGGGAATATTATTCTAGACATTTCATGCGATTTTGAACTCACGAACTTGTTTCCATAGTCAAAGTGTAATATAGACCCGTTTCATCTCAGTAAAAATCTTGCACACAGGAATTTGTATACAGGAAAAATTGCTCGAAAGGCAGTTTTGTATATCTGCCTCTTAACATTCATGATTCCATTGCATTTTGGCTATCCACGAGTGCCTTTAAAAAAATAAGGTAGAATTGCAATGGGAAGCGCTTTAAGCAGCCAATAGAGAAACCTCAATTCCTGTCTGAGACATCTTAGCGCCATCGCTTTCATATTAGATTTCAAATAGCCATGAAGCTTTATTCCCGTTGAGACTGCTCTGAGTGAGTAAAGTAAAGTAAAGTAAGCCTGTATTTCAACCTTTCACATATGATATTCGAGAGTACTGTATAAAGGTTTCAGCGCTTTCACGGGTCAAAAACCTTTCAAAATTGAATTGTGCTTGCGTGCTTAGTTGGAGTAGAAAACACTTTTGCGGATGCCGCTTGCATTTGTGCAGCCATGTATAACAAGAATGGAATGGTAAAAGCAGCTGCACTCTATAGGCTACTGTATGCGGATCTGGCCGGAAATGCTATTTATTTCATCATGAACTGTAGATCCAATTCGGTTTGGCTCTTCTATTCGTGTATAATACATATGATACAGTTTGAGAGGAAATCTTGCTTTGATGGTAATTTAGGTAAAGTTAGAAGAGGGAAAAAATTTATAACATTTATTCGCAATTACGGTATACTGGTTGGTAGCCAATGAAAATTGTAAATGTAAATAATCTTCTAATCTGGAAACGAGTGCAATACTGAAACATGCAACACTCTGCTGAGGTTGGATACTACATGTTCACTGGACTTTCTAGCTTCACAAAATGCCGCACCATGGAATTCCTTGGTACACCCAATATTACAAAAATTCCTTAACTTTATTGCACTGTAGGTTTGCTCCTTTAAATGTCAAACTTAGCTGGAGTCTTGCATGTTAAAAATTTTAATTGTGCTGGCATAATGAAAGGAACGACGCAGTTTCATTGGTTAATCTGCATGGTTATTCGTAGTAGCTTTAAAATGTTAACAAGTCCAAATTGATTTCTCTATCCATGTCATATTATTTATTTGTGATTCATTAGTAAGTCGTATCGATTGCACTAAACTTTGCCATCGTTTAATAATAAACTTGGGGGCATTTGTTAGGAATATTCTGAGCTGCAAAAGAAATGGTGCATTCCTCAATGCCTCGTTTTGTTCTGCAAATGTCTGCCGAAGACCACAGACACGCAATTAAGGCTGCATTAAATGGCCGAAAGAATGCCTACAGATAAAGTTTTGATGTATGTTGCTGGCATCAAGATTATTCAGCTGCATTTCGGGAACGTCGTTTTGTTAACATTTTTTCATATATCAATAAAGCTTTGCTGGAAAATAAAAGTTATCGCAAGAAGCCTAATTGAGATTTGATCGATCGTTGGCCCAAATATTGTTGGCTGCTATTATAATGGCCAGTAAATCGCTTTGGAGCCGGTAATGGAAGTAACGAAAACGGAATCTCCTGAGGATTGCGTTCAAACTGATCGTGATGCCACAAAGCCAAAAAGTTGGCCATCAAAAGGCCACTGAGCGCATTATCACAGGATGAGGTCGTGTATTGTATTTTCCATGCTTCCAATTAGAGTGCACTCTGTATACGGAAGACTTGGTGAAAATTTCCATGTATTTATAACCAACAATCGGCTGAAAACCATAAATAGTCTCCTTTGGCATTATTCTTGCTAGAAGAGCTTTGAATCCTGATATGTCACATATTTCACGCTCGCATTCATTTTAAATGTACTGCCATAAAACTCCCCTTTCAACCAGCATTTGAAAAGTCTCCAAATGATATTCATGATAGCTAGAATTGGTGATGTAGCACATAGAGTTGGTAAACGGACAATCTCATGTATTTTTCTTTCAATGTTGACATGAGCTTATAACCGAACTGCAATTTGATGTTTCACTAACTTATGGGAAACAAGCTTAATTCGTGCTATTGAGGGATTGTTTAGGATTAGAAGTTAACTCAAAATCATAATATTATTGCGAAAAATGCGCACCTTTATTGGGGCAAAGTCGTAGGATTATTATAATCTGTATTCCGTTTCATGATTGGTTAAGCTTTTCATATTTTTCCGTAGGCTATATAGTAGACCTTAGAGTGATACTATAATGGAAGCAATGCAGTTTTTTGTGGGCGGGATTTAATCATTCCAAATTTAGAAGTATGATCCGCCTACATGCTAATAACCACAAGCTTTTTTAATTCTGATGTCGATATACAAGGCAGATTCCTTGTTAATGTAATAATGATATTAACAAGATGCAATTATGTGCCAAGTAGAGTCCTAATTGTCAGACTAAAGCGGAATCGATAAGTGACCAGACAAACGAAACTGTCTGATAATGCAGAAGCTGATGAAGGAGAGGTGGCATAAACCCCAAATTTAATGAAATTAACGAGTAAAAATTGTAGTACGGTGCATATACATATGTACATATACAGTATATGCCTATGTATTTATTTATCAGTAGGTGGAATATCGTTTAGCTTAAAAATGTTTGTTTTCCTGTTCTGTTTTCGCTTTGCGATGTTCATCAGTGCTCAGTTTCAGCAAACCTGAATTGGTTTGTTTACATACACTACATATGAACTCAACAGTGTTCTAGTTTTGTTTTCGCGTGTAGCATAGCTAGTATTGCCGAGATAGAAATCTGTAGTGTGAAAATAATATAGTTTGTGTGTGAGTATTTCCTTCTTTTTTCGACCGAGGTCCTATGTGACACGCAACAGCGAATTACTGGCGGATTTGTGTGCTGGTCTTTAATATTTATCAAATTTGGAACAATTCATTCTATCCACATAGGTTCTGTGAGACACTACACTAATATATGAACAAATATTACGCAATTATTTGGTAAATTTCTTCATTTTTGACTTGGAAAATGAAAAAGCGTATACTTGCATCATCTATGCCTGCATTGCCGTAAGATTCTTAAAATGGAAATATTGTTTGTTCTTAATTAAAATCAAACTCCTACAATTAGCAATATAATATAGTATTGCTTAGCATCTGTTTGTGAAACTAAGTCACTATTGTCCAAATAAGATCCTAATTTTATTTGTGCAATTATGTTCACTTTTTTAAGAAAATCTGGAAATGACGAACGGGCAGGTCGCTTACCATAATAAAAGGGACGATACACAACTACATATACAATGTAGTATCCTCATTGATCGCCCTTGCTACATTAGGCCATAAGAGGCATGGACGTGAACGATTGTGAGTAGACTACAGGCAGCTTAATGCAGTCATATCCTGGAAGAGCGCCAGCAGTTTCCTGTCTGTAAGGGTGTCGTAGATCTGCTGACCAAGACTCGTTATTTAAGCAGGGTACCATTGAAATGGCTGGGTATTATGGACAAGGTACCAAAGGGTAACTATAGTGAGTCGCCTTGCTTTTGGCTGTGTTCCTTTATAACTTTCCTGCAATAGAAAACATACTTTACAGATCTACATTAACAAACAAGTTTGAATCTTCCCAATTTCATCATGTTGATTCTTCATCGTAATATAAATCTTCAATACGTCTGCTTTTCTGATATGCTGTTATGAAATAGAAACAAATTATTAAAAAGGATTTATCTCTTCCCTCCGCTATTTTAGGCCATAAAAATCACCTGGCTATAAAATACGAATTTTTTCACATTGTTTCTCTTGTATTTCTGCTGAGCGACTTTTATTTTTCGCCAACAAAAATCTTCCCCTTTCTCGAAAAGCAAATAAACAGGTATCTATGCTATAGAGCTTCCATTTAGAACTAAACATTTTGGATGGTAATTACAAGTATATTCGTAGCAGGAATAACAATGAGATTTTGTACACTATTTGTATAATGGGAATTTCATATTTGCTTTTGCATTTGTTGTTTAAGTAGCTTTCTGCGCGTGTTCAAGTTTTCTCTCGTACTAATAAGCATAGTCTACTGACAATCACATTAATCACAATCATTTATCCCGATTAATCAATCACGTCAACGAAGACAACGTAATGAGACCTTGCCACAGATAATCTATGAGCCAAATCCTTCCTCTTGTGCGGCGACAATAAAAATCACTGTCCTGTTTGCAAAAATAGCATCCATTTATAAAAGTAATCATTTACACCTAGCAAAAAAAGAACCCTATTGCTAATTAGGCATACGGATGCAAGAGAAGTTGTATAATGTTTTGCTATATTCATGCTCTCCTCGTGTAATTTTAAATTTGAATTAACAAAAGCTGTTGCCATTTAGAAATAATATACTTTATATCAAATTATGACCTCGAGAATAAACACATTATGTCCACAAGTAATTGTCGCAGACCTATTTAATATTCAATTCAGTGATATTCCTACTGCATTTCTTTCTCTCGCTTATTAACGTGTATGAAATAAATTGGTGACAAGAACCATAAATTTATCGAACGGTTGAAAGATCCAATTTTTCAAATGATAACACTTTAAATGATATTAAATTATATTCCTTTCAATACTTGGGGCATTGTGCATTGCAATAAAGCCAGCAATGAAGCGACCCTTCCCGATGATGAACTGCAGAGAAACCTAGTCCAAACAATGGGTTGCAAACATGGAGGTGGCTGCATATTTTTTCCTCTCAACTGCATCTTGAAATTGGAATGGATGGAGCACTCAAGAAAATATTGACACTATCCCTCGCATCATACCCAATTTTTTCCGCACCTGATTAAAACGCTTCATTATTACAAATGCAAGTTATTGCATACTCGCAACGGGATGTTGCAGAGTGTCATAATTTGAAAAATCCCGTGCTCTGGATTTTACACTATCCAAATTAAATCCCGTTTTCTGCACAGGCAATGTCAGATTGTTAAGATGTTAGGAACGTTTTACCCTATTGGACTGCACATAATTTATCTTTAACATTGACAATAAATAAGGTAACTCACTAATTTAAATTAACGATGGATGATGATATTACATGATCTCAAGTACATTAGAGTACATTATTTAAAATGCAATTTTATAGCTAGGGATCAAATTTCGTAATGGGAATATATAGAAAAATTGTGATTAAACGAACTGTATACGAATTTAAAACATTTTGACAATGGAAGTCACGATAACCCAGGAATAGTAAAAAATCCATGAACGCATTAGGTTTTTTATTGATATTGTAATGGCGATAGGATGGATTATATCTATCTATCTTTTGGCCATCGAAGTGGAATCCTGTGTTTTTTAGAGCCGTGTCAAAAAAGAACAATCTTCACCGAGGTTTCATTGAAGCATGCGGGATTGTATTTTAGGGTTTGCTCGAAGGATTTTTCATGGCCCGTTTGAAAGCAGGGGGATGCAAAAAAGTTATCGAACAGTGCATCAATAAATGTTATGTTTGGCTTGTATTTCTCTTCAATTAGATTTCACATTTAAAGCTTACGTTTTGGTGTCCTGTGATAACTTCGGGCACGAACTATACTTTTTCTTGAGCGCTGAGCCTGCATATCGCTTGCATACCACTGCTACTGCTATCAACCGTTGCATTCGGTGGCTTGTAAATAATTTACCAGAAAACCCTCTCCATTATTCAAGATTCCTAAGTGGTTCGAAGAGAGCGGTGATGTACTCGCTGGGTAAAAAGTAATGCTAGAAGTAATACTTTGTTGCTTTTTCTTTTGTGGAGATTTATTTTCTTTTTGTAGCAATCGCGAAAATGGCAATGCATTTGGTTTGCAGTTCTCGATTAAAAGACTTGTAACCGTACATTTTCAATTGGTGTTCCTGTACCCCATAAATTGAATAGAAAATTATTCTCTTAGAGCACCAGCTTATAAAATATTCTGTGGTTGAATTTTTAATTTAAGCCGGATTGCTGATGATAAACGATATTCTCGATATTTTAGAGTATGTAGTGACTTGCGGAATCTTTCATGAAAGCCAAATCAGATTCCAGGCTCGCTGTTGCAATCTCATTACGTAATGTATACAGTTTTTTTTACGCCATTTAGCGTCATCTGCATATGAAATAAGCTTGCTGAAAAAAGAACTAAAGAAATTTGCGCTGTGTGAAGCTCGTTTTTTTTGTCTCAATTCTCAATTTTTGTCTCAATTCTCTCATTTTTTGACTCAATTGAACTTCAGAATAACAATTGTGTATATTTTATTCGCAAATTTCAAAAATGTTCATAATATTTAAATTTCAGTCATATTTTTCGTTTAGTCCAGAAAATGCTGAATCGGTTATTTTGTATTTTGCCCATATTTTGACAATTTTTTTCCCTATGTCTCGTCTCGTTATGACAAACCAATTCTTAACTTAATTAGTCCTGTGCAATCTTCAATCATATTGTACGTTGTGCCCATGTTCAATTTTATATCGATGAATATTTCACTGCCCTTTCAAATGTTTGCATCGCGCTGGTCGTGACTACATTTCATCGTGATATGATATTGGGAATCATGAGCACCATAAAATCCTTTTAATAATAACAACGTTTGAGTGCATTGCATATATGAACGAACATAAATCTCGGCAAGTGGGGTATATATGCAACAACGTTGGATTTATTACGTGGCTACTTTCCCGGAAAACACACGTAATCTTCGCTGACGGATGCTCTGTAACGGTTTATTGTTGTCTGATATTTTTAAAAGTATGCAATAATCACACCATACATTTCCTGCGCAGACTTACATTTTTAATATTGCACTAACTATATTACTATGTTAAAATCCTGAAATGCGAGACAATTCACAATGTACATACGCAAACCAGGTTTCTAAAAAATGTTCTAGGAGAATTATACTCGGTATTCGCACAGTTGTGGAAGTCTGGAAAGGAAAACATTTGGATTTTTGTATGATTTTGGACAAGGAAAGCAACAATAGTCACTTGTATGCTAGTAATTTCCAGAATGTGCACCACGAGCAGGTTACTTGCTGCTACTTTGCCTCAAACATTTTCCTTTCCTGGTATAATTCTGAAGCTATTGTTATTAAGTATATGAAGATATTTTAATTCCTAATAAGCAGGCCGCATTATAAAAAATATACAGTTAAAGTTTCATCCAATTGTCATTTTTGGATTTGTAGTAAATTGCGTATCTCAGGGTATTGAGTGGGATTGTAGAGGCAGCTTACATTGAATTAGTAGTATCAGTTTGTAACAGAACCTGATACAATGTTAGATAAGATTACAATCCTTTGAGAAGTGCATTTCTTCGATAAAAGGAATGATTCTACCGGAAAGAAGGGGAAAAAAATTGTGCTGCAGTAGCCAATTGGGAATTGAAAGTAAAGTCGATCTGCTGCGACAAATGGTGAAGGTTGATTTCATACTAAAATACCTTGCGGGTAGAATGACCGACGAACCAATCGTAGCACAATTAGGTCACAAAATCCTATTTTGCGGCTCGTGTTTGCGGCTCGTTGAAACAATACAAGTCCCATGCCTTTTCAACAATGGACAGTCAATACGACTCTGTGCGATCTGTTACTTCCAGTGGCAAATTAGCTCAATCGGCAAGACGATTCAGTCTGTGTGTTTTAGTGTAACTGACTTTCAATTTTAAAGTTCTAGGCATTCCGACTTCAACAAAAATATCTAACTTCACTTCTAATGTGCACAAAAATTCGGTGCATTATGCTTGTAAATGAATTTTAAATTTATTGCTGATGGACGAATTTTAGTTTTTGATAAAATATTATGAATACCATTAAAATCATTAAAACCGTCTAAATTGATTTAAATTATGCGTACAGCTTTCATTGCCTGCTGTTGGTAAGC
>WWPM01021747.1:0-11273 GCA_023279145.1 Glomeris maerens
CTGTGATATGTCCGGTCATTGCAGTGGTTGGTGACCCAAGTGACATGACACACCCACACCATCATGTGTGTCTTCTCGGATTGCTGCTGGTGTGCAGTCTTTTTTTTTCTTTCTTGGCAATTGGGGTGTACAGTTGGTTAGCGACAATCGATGGCCAGAGTATAGAACCAGTGGTACCTTGGCTGCAGTTCAGTTCAGTTCAGTTCTGCTCAGTTCAGTGCGGAGTTTGTGTCAGTCAGTCAGCCAGCACTCTTGTCCTCAACATTTCATATAATTCCCAATTATGATTGCATGTTTATACGGAGATGGGAGGCGAAATTTCGCCCACGACCTCCACTCTTCGTCATCAGGTGGTGCTTGCAAAATCGCCAGAACCATTGTCACTTGCCAGCCAAAAACAGTTGAAGCAACATTTTATACGGTAAATCTACTTTTTACTCATGCCCTACACAGTATATCGATTGCATTATTGGATAAAATATTCACCGGGCGTCTTTTACAATGAAACGCACTGTATTAACTTGCACAGTTGTTTCAAAAATTATATTTGTAAATTTTGAGACTCAGTTGTCGCTTTTTGTTTGTTTCTCTTTTTGGGAATGTGGGAGTGGTAGGTTACACAAAAACAGATTGTATTGTTTAATTTAAGCATTCATAATTATGTTGAAATATATTGGAATGTGGGAACTATTTATAATAGTGCTTTTTGCGGGTTTTATTCTTATTTTCACTCGTTTTTCAATCTTGATACTGGTATCAATCATTATGAAGAATTAATATTTAGCGTTTACATTTTAACATCTATTTTGTAATGACGGTGCTAAAAACAAATCTGTGTATGCTGTTTAGCTGTAACATCTTGATCACATCTCAAATTCTATATGAAACTATTTATGTGTATCTTTATTTCTACTTAGTAACTGAATACTTGTCATTTTAGATCTATAACCTTTTTATTGGGGAGGGGGGAATTCTTGCATATATTTTCCCGTGTTTTTTCAGTA
Source organism: Glomeris maerens (assembly GCA_023279145.1). Classification (NCBI taxonomy): domain Eukaryota; kingdom Metazoa; phylum Arthropoda; class Diplopoda; order Glomerida; family Glomeridae; genus Glomeris; species Glomeris maerens. The sequence goes on from WWPM01021747.1 coordinate 1,005, forward strand.
GGCAACCCAATATAGGAAATTACCAAGTTGGATATTGTTAGGAAGGAAAGTCACTTTCTCATATTGCTTCGAATACATTTATTTCAAACTGTTCTCTTTTTTTTTCATCCTCTTATTTCCCAGTAAGGATTTTGGTAATAGCAGGACTACTGCTTGTTATGAGGGTTCCAATATCCCTGTTTTTGTTGAGAAGTGGTGCGAAATTGCTTTGTGAAACGTGAGTGGCGCTCTGATGATTGCCAGATAAAACAATTGTCTTTGCAATTTATTCTGCTCATTTCGACGGACGCCAAACTTTTTTTTGCCAAATGCTAGTGTGCGGAATACTACACGTCTCATAAATTGCGCATACATACCATGTTTTCCAGAGTTGTGCAAAAAAATGTATCGCATGGCATCAATGATATTGCGATCCGATTATTGTATGTGCACAGCCTTTGTTTGGAAAGTAAATATATCCCAAGATATAACAGAGTATAGCATAGACCATGTGTCTGCAAAGTACTTACCTATAGTACATCATCAAATTGTGTTTTTCATTCGTGAAATGTAAAATTTAAGATAGGCAGACTATCAAAGTATTTTGATTTGATCTTGTATATTCTTATATTCCAAAAATTCTATCTTTTCCAAAAAATAGTCTGAAAAACCAACATAGTTGAAGTCAAAACATAAATGATTAAAGTCGAGGAATCCCAATCAATATCCAAAGAAATTTAAAGGTATATTAGAAATAATTTAAGATATATGGCATCAGTTGTAGTCCAATTGAAAATGATTCAAATGTATTTTATAAATAGCAAATAGTTGTCTTCATAGATATTAATTACATTGACAATTAGTTAAATGTGGCCGCAATGATCAATTATACTTATTCTTGTCTACATTTTCTTATAGTTTTTTTTGTTTTAGAAAATTTTTAATTGACAGCCTAGAAAGGACATGAATGCAATGTTACTGGGTAGTTTTCTCAACTGATTTTGTAGCATCTCTGCAAATTAGCTTTGGAAATTGTTTCAAGTTTTACCCCTAATTATTTGTGCATGCAGTGAGTGAGTGGCTTTGGTTGCACAGAAATTTACTATTAAAGGTCGGGTCAGGGCAGACTTGCATGGTGCATGAGTGACAACAATTACATATACGAAGAGGTGGTGTTTGTTAAATGTTAAATGTAATGGAACCGTTGACTTCCGGCAGTCAGCCATCATTCAGAGCGAGAATAATAGGCTAAAGCAAACAAGAGAGTAAGCACGACTTTAGTGATATTAAATCAGTGAGTTTTTGATTTGTTCCTTGCGAGGCCACCAAGAAATTAGCCATGAAAGCATTTGTCTCAGAACAGGACAAGTCTTAAAAGTTCCCCACCTTTTCTGGGATATAAGAGTTAATGGGAATAGGATTTTGTTTGCGTGTCATTGTATGGCGGCGCTTTAAGTGATTGCGTAATATCGACTTCTGAGCATGCATACTAATGTCTCATCCATTAGCCATGAATAAATTTGCGACTACTACATGCATCACTGAAATGCATTCAGCGTTTCATTTCTCAAAGGAGAAATTCGTAAACGATGTTGCACAAAATGACACTTTACTCGTGAAAAACTCTGTCCCCTCTAGTGGTGCCAGATGCAATTGGTGTTAGGAGACTATTTACATTGTGTTAAGAACCCTTTAGGGAGCGTTTTGAAAGGGAAATGTCAGTAAGCGATTATATATCTGGAATAATAGTGCCATCTGTCACTCAAAGTCTTCTATATCCTCTTTTCTTTACCTACTGCAATGCAAAGTTTAAACATCATGGATAGTTATTATTACACACATTGGTTTTGCAGGTGCTATGCAATCAAACATTAACCTACAAATGAATTGGATTCAAATAAATGTGAATGGGAATTCTGGGGAAAAAAACTGGATAATAGTTTTTCAATGCATTTATAAATTGCCATCTGGAGTAATCATTCCATCTTAAGATTTGGAAAGCAATAATGTTTATTTGTTGGAGGAACTTCTGCTTTGTGTCAATTTCGATGAAATTTGGGTCTTCCAGAGAGGAACACGTGTCCATGTAACAAAAGGTTTCCTCCTCGGGAAGTGCTTGTCATGACAAAACGTCAATTATTACCACCACCTGTCCGGAAATGAAGGAAAAAATGCGTTCAGGTTTTTGTTGTTGGTTTTCCACAAGTAAATGGACGGATTTGACATTCCTATAAATATAGAAATGAGGTTACACGCATTCAACTGGACTTTAAAAACTAGTTTCCAGATTTATTGTGAGTATGATGAATTAAATTTATTAAAGTATAGTATCCAAAAAAAGTATTTGAAATTATAATCCCAATTTCCTCGATGATAAATGTATTTATTGACAGTACAGAAAGACATTTGAGTATTAGGTAAATGACATTTGTACTACATTTCCTTACAAAAAATGTGACCATTGTAACATGCAAACACACCAATCCAACCCTAACAAAAATTGTTGGCTGTCACATGCATGTCACATGCATGCCACATGCCTGCAAGGCTGCAAGTGAAACATTCGCAGCTTTGTTGCAGCTTTATAGCAGACCTGCACACTGCAGCTATGTGGCATGCATGTGACAGCCTTATAAAGCTGCAAGTGAAACATTCACAGCTTTATTGCAGACCTGCGACAGCTTTAAAAAATTTTTGTTAGGAATCACTAGATGCTAGAGGAAATTTATCTTATTGGAATAAGTCCCTCTCTTTGGATCTACATGAGGGTGTCTGTTTAGCAAAACATGAAGTAATTTTTACTAGTTTTCCCTGTGAGTAATAAGGTGGCTTTTAATTTGTATTTTAAAAAATGCAAACTCCCAATGCTGTTCTCCAATATGAAGGGGTCTACTATGAAAAATCAGGGTACACATATAAAACGAAGTTAGGAAGAGCTAGGAGCTGAAGCCATTTGTAGCACCTGGGCCTGAGGGTCTGTCTCTTTGGCCCAGCCCGTTTTCTGGGCTGGGCCTGGTCCGGTTTTGGCTTTTGTGTGTGTGAGCACCCCCTACAATGTAGGCAAGTGGGAGGTCTCTGTAGTCTCCTTGGTTTTGGAGCTGTTGCAAACAAGACGGCCGAATGTTTCGCATAACTTTCCTGCGCAGTGTCTGGCCTTCATTCCCTGTAAATTCGCACTGCTCTTCTCTTTATAATTACGCTCAAAAGTGGTGTTTTTGAAGCTCGCAAACTTCCTTTCGCTTGAATGCTGCTCGTTCGTTGTGGAATAACTCGACAACGTGGCGTCCGGGACGCCACACCTTCAGGCCACAAATTCCCAACTTCGACATGGTTCAGGTGTGTGTTGTTTCCATATTTTAGCTCGTTCGTAACCTGTGCGCAGCGCGCTCAAATCTTCCAAAACTTTTCCAATATGGTGTTGTAGATGGTGTAGATTGTTTGGTTGTCTAGGGGATAATAAGTGTTTGGCGGGAATGTGGTTAGAAATGGGAGCCAAGGTCGTTTTGCTTTGCTGCAACAGGTGCGATTGTTGAAGCTATAGGCAAGGTAAATGCCCCGTTGAAAAACTTGCCAAATATTAGATACTTTTTTCCCCGTTCAAACTCCTCTTATTATGTTGCGTTTTATACCGGTATTGCAGTTTGGATTGGGTGGTTTGTGTTATTGATTTGTAAAATCTGAGCTGTGAAATAGGTGATACTATAGTTCAGGTAGAAATGGAGGGGAGAGAAGTGGATGGAGGGGGAAACAAAACATGGAAGACAGCGCCATTCTTGCCAAGGTTATACGTGGCGGATGTTTGACTAGTAATTATTGGCGAAAACTTTGAAAATAAATACTGAAACTTGTGCCCCCTTTTGTAAAAACATTGTTCTGAATTCGCGTTATTCTTTTATTTCTATACTGAAGAGGGAAGTTGGTTTGTAGTTTTTATACATATGCGTTTTTTGCGCGAACTTCAAATTTTTTTACACTGCTTTTTACAAACTTTGTGAGATTATTCAGGCTTTTTAAAGTTTGTTTTGAGTTTTTCTGCGAATTCACAACGTAGATGAGATTACTTGGCGAAAGGTTAAAAGGTAACACGCTTTTGCCACCATTTTACATATCTTTTTAGCAGGATAAACCGTATGCAAATTTACTAATGCTTTTGTAATCGCATGACAATGGATTAATTTATGAAGAAAGTTTCGTGTAGAATAATTGAAATTACTCAAATCGCCTACGAGTTTTTTTAATGTCTTGACAATATCAACTGTTTTGTAATAAAGTAGGGTAGACTGTTGTCCCAATATTTCTACTGAATACCATTACAACTAAAAATAGGCTATGAATACCAGTTGTTACACAATTTGGGTGGCATAGCTTTTGTAGAATGTGTACAATCTAAATGATAAAATTATTGGGAAATATGAGGGCAAAATGGATAGGAGTTGTGGAGTAATTTTTAAAGTAAAAGCACCAAATTGCGTAATTCTGCTTCTTGAATGTTTGCTGTTTTCATCTGCAGTTCAAAAACATTAGACTGAATAGCGCATTTGTATACACTGTGATTAACATACCTTGATGAGTGACTTACTTTGCAGTTTCACTTGTTAATTCTGCAGAGTGACATCAATGACACAGTAACCCAAAGAATTAAAAGGTTTGTGTGAATAGGCTGCTACTCTACCCGTTCACAAAATGCCTTGATTTTTGAAAATTACTCTATAACCTAGAATTTTAATTGCAGCATTTGCTAGTTTAGTTTAAAAAAGCTCCCAATTTACTGGAACCAACCTATAGCTTGGCACCACCTGTGATGTTTAGTTCCACATATAGAGAACTCCTATATTTAGTCTGTTTTTATAAATTCACAACATCGGAAAGGAATGTTTCAGTCAAACAACGAACCATTTAAAAGCAACAGTTGGAGCACAGTGCTTCCTACAGTTTACATTTTAAAGACTAAGTATATGCCTAATTTCCACTTTTAAAACTGCTGACTGGCATTTTATTTATTACAATTTGGTTATGTAGTAGGTTCATGTCAAAGTGATAAAATTAATAGAAATACTAGCTAGGTATTTTAAGATGAATACTGTATTTAAAAAAAGGAAATTGGATTGTTTTTGTTGTTGAAAATGTTTCAGTGAACAACTGGTTCTGCAATGCAATCTGATACGAAAAACAAGTGCCAACTTACAGAAAAACTAAACAAGAGGTTATAACTTCTTAGATGACCACTTTGCATTTTCTGTAAGTTCAGTTCCTGAGCTTGCTTTTTTTTAAGTGAACGACCTGCAGCGCCATCTGCATGTGCTGAATTTCACTGCATTTTACATTTGAATGCATTGCGGCATTATAACACTGTATTTCATAATCATTGTGGACATTCTTGACAATATATTGAAACCAAGAAACTATTATCTGAGGATCATACACAATATTTGATAGAAACAATTATTACCATTGTAAATTGAAGATAATGTAGGAACTGACTGGTGTAATGGCGGCCAAATTGTATTTTTCCCCTCCAATTCATGTGCCATATGAATGTTAGTTATCTGATTTCAAATACTAGTACTACTCTGATTGGCTACTGTGATAAGAACCGACTTGTTTGATTCCCCCTTGCAAATGTGAATTTTATTGCATTCTTGCTTGCTGGTGGTAGTAGAAAAGGAATGTATGCATGCAGGAAGTCTGCAAAGGAAAGGAAGAAAACGTCTGAAAGTCTGTTAAAATTTGAGGCACGCAGTTATTTGAACCGCGTTGTGAAATGTGGACGTGTGGCTTTGCTAAATTACTTGAAATCGACCCAACTCCGCCCAGACCAATTTCATTCTCTTTTTTATATCTTTTACGTTGCCATTTTACATGTAGGAAATGAATATTTACTCGAGCGAAAGCCGCCAAAACCTTAAACGCTATAGAGCTCTTTCCAGCCGGAAATGCTCTTGTTTCAAACCGAAACAAACAAGGTTTTTATGCAATACCCATTCGTCTTGTTAGATATGTAGGTACTATAACTATTTATTCCAGTGAAGTTTTCTTCAAATTTTTAAACAACAAACTGATATTATCCATCTAGTAAAAAATATAGCTCTTCTCATTGATTTACACTCAGCTTTGTTTCACAGTTATAGGTGTACGCCTGAACATTTCTAAAAAGAAGGATTGAAGTACATATTTTCTATATATGTCATGAAAATTTAAATTGGCAGACAGGCAAAGAAACAGATCAAATCTGTGAAGAATTTCCAATTTTCTTACTACATTGCATTCTTGCTTTTAATATAATTGTATGATTGATTTAGGGAAGTTACCGATTTAAAATTCGTTTAGTTTTGACACTTAAAAAGAGAAATTTCAATGTTGTGTATTTCATAAAGTACTATAACGTATTCTTTCATTATTTGTTGAATACATATCAGTTTCCATGTAATAATAACATGAATTTAGCAAGTCATATGCAGACTTATTTGTGTATTAACTCCCTTCAATCTTGTAGGGCTATGAGTACAAAAATGCTAATCATCTTATAATGTTAGTAAAGGAAAATTGAATTTAATGCTGATGACCTCTTAGGAGAAACAAACTGGCGGATTTCATGACCTTTAAGGGAAAATCAACTGTGGGTTTTATAATGCATTTTCCATATACTGCATGTGCATGTAGTATAGTTAATATTCAGATTGAAATTTCGATAATCGCGTTCAACCAGCCATGTTTTATACTGCCACATTGCCTGCGAGCCAAGTATATTATACAAGTGGCACGTGAAATTTAACCTTTTCACGGAAAAATACATTATGTAAATATGTTGTCAACCGTGTTGAGGTAAAAATCGCACACCCTTTGAAGATCTAGTAAGCCTACAGTGCTAAAATTCAAATTTCCGCTTCTGATAACCTTTGAAGATGTGGGCTTCAGTGAAGCATGTGCTTATTGTAATTGCAGCTGAGGACAATCTTTGTGCCTTCATGTATATATGGGTGTATGTATATGTTTTAGTGGGCGTTGTCTCAACTCTGAACCGCATTTCCCCCTCCACTTTTTCTTCTTTTTTTTGGTTCTGCGGGGGCGCATTTCATTGTTGTTTCCCGCCAAATGTTGAACGCCACCCCTGTTTAGGAGCCTCCCTGACCTCATGTAAGCTGATCCTATTCCTGCAAAGAAAGAGCCAAGTGCCCAGAGATCACTGTTCAATATTCAGTAGTTAGATAGTAAATAGGGTGGCTTGGTGACAATAATCTTGAATTCACCTTTGGGAGTGGTGCGTTAGAATTGTATTTTTACAACCTCCATTTGGGTAGGATCATTTTATCTTGTGCTTTGGGAACACTAGTAATGGGCCCTTTGCAAACCACACAACGATCGAAATTCACTCTCGGGATTGTAGTTTCAATGAAACTAAATTTGCATGAGCCGAGTCAATGATTTAAACATAATCGCTTTTTAAAGTTGCCATTTTTATGTGTTGATATCTTGAAATCAGCAAATGTTTTACTTAAATTACAGAAGTTAAAAAAACTGAAGTATGCATTTGGTTTGAACTTAGAATGGTTGTGCACAAGTGAACCCTTTTTCTCCTTATTTTGTTGCTGTGTATCGACAATGTAATGTCCTTTCTTTCTTTTTTTTTCACCAAAATGGTTCGTGGTTGTAATTCACTACTTTTCCTGCAAAATTTAGCAGGACCGTTGTAATTTATTTATGTTGCAATATTCCTAGAAGCACGTTGAAACTAACATTTGGCCGTAATTTATTTCCAAACTTTTTTCCCATTCATTTGCAAACTAAAAGACATCATCCACAACTGCAAACAATCTTGCATGCCACAAAACGAGCAATTTCGGAAATTGAACCAAGTCTTGGAATGTACAAGTAGTTTATGACAGATGTAATCTTTTTTAAGCTGGGAACATTTTTGGTCACTTGTTTGGAAAACATTGCAACATGCAAATGCAAAAACCAAGCAAGTTAGAAATGATACTATATAAATGATACTACAAATGCGGGTAAAGCGACAAAAAATGCAAACTAAGAGGCAAATATACTAAAGTAGGAGTAAATGTATTCAAAACTGTAAAGGTTACGTAAGAAATTTAAGTATTCACGTGGCATGTAATAAGATAAAGTGACAACCAACCAAACTACTTAATAATAGCATTTTATTCATTATTGAAAATGTGCAAAATCACCATTCCCATATATACTTTCCTTTGAGTCATCTTTAATGAGAGTTAAACCCCAACAAAATCATAATTATTTTCAGGATATTCTTTCATGTCCATGAAATATCCGCGTATTTGTGCCATTAAATTATTTGCTGCGTTATTTATCATGTGGGAATATTTTTCTTTTCACTTGAATATGGTGTTGCGTAAAACTTTCTAAAATATGGCTTCTGCCAACAATGGGAAAGAGGGAAGAGCCCTCGAGGCAAGGGGCACTTTACTGTTCTGCGGTGAGAAAGCCCCCAGTTCCCAGCCAATTATCTTCATTCATACTGAGGTTCATTATTCTCTTCACCAGTAAATTACCAACTCGGAGGTTGTGGTATGGGACCGTCCAGAAATTATGTGATGAAAAAATAACCTTTCTTCATATGTACAAGTGTTGCTCGATGTATTCCTGTACTTGTGTAACAAATACCAAGAAAAATACAAATTACACGCCAGAATTTGCTGAATTTCATAATTTGCGAATTATCTCTGAAATTTTTGAGCAATGTTGGAGATGAGAATGCGCGTTTTATGGGAAAAAGTTTCAGTATTGGGCGTGCCAGATTTACTTCGCTGTTGGACGAGTCCCACCGCTGAGTTTTTCTTGAAATTTATTGCCACTCGGATTGTCCCAGAGGTTAGCAGGTCATGGTCGTTGCTATGGCACTAACATAGTAATCGCCCACGCCAAATTTTATATCCTGCTTCTTGTCTCCAGATATATACCACAACGTCTGCCCAATGCTAGACTTATATGGCACTGGTATTTCACTGCCATTTGCATTCAGATATCATCTCCAGCTAATGAGTTACGTAAAGGTTAATATGCCACGGCACGTAAATTTCCATGTCAAATTCTTGCATGAATTCCACAGTATTGTTTCAATAAAATATGCCCAATTAGTCGAACACATCCGCTAAATGAGGCTATAGTTGTGTGAATGCTGCGTTTTGTAATAAATTTATAAAGGTGATTATTGATTCGTAAGTACAGTCCTCCCTCGATAATCCGGCAGATATGGGACCAGAGCACCGCCGGATTATTGAAAACCAAATAATGACGAATTTTAACAGCAGAAACTACGTTTTATTGCACACATAGCATTTGTATTGAAGGTTGAAGGTAAGCGAGTTAAAACAGTACAATTTAAGAACAAATTTACTTGTTTTGTAACAATACCCCAGATTTTCTGCAGAAAATCTACAGAAAATCTGTAGAAAATGTAGCAGCATATTTTCAGTTGCGACTGCAGATTTTCGGCAGAAAATATATTCATAGTTTGCAGATATTTTTCAGAATTTCAGATTTTGTCCAAATATTTTTAGGTTTTCTACAGATTAATTTCAGCCATTGCATAAATTCTGCAGAATTCCACTATTTAAAATTTCGGCATAAATAATAGAAACTGAGTGAATGGAGGAAATTCTATCAGCATGAATGTACAGAAATTCTTAAGATTAAAATCTTTATTTACCTCCCAACAAGTTTACTAAAAAAAATCAAGAGGAAGGCCAGAAAAACGCCGGATTAGCGGAGGCGCCGGATTATCGAGGGAGGACTGTAATTGAATTTTTTGGATGAATAGGCCACATTTTTCGATTTTTGGGAACTTCCGACCGATGTCTCTCCAATTGTTTTGTTCTATTCTTTTCTAATTATGGTTTACAAGAACAGCACTTTGGCTTTCGTTCCATCTGTCAAGTGTTTTAAAGTAAAATGTTCACATTTTCTTGCCATACAGCAGCGTCTTTCTCCTGATTTCACATGCTTTCTTGGTAATGGGTCGTAAAAGTATGTGCTTTACTAGAGAGATGGAGATAAAGAGATCTCGAGGATGTGATGAGAAACACGTGCTGGTTCTGCATGTTGCTATTACACTTGAGTTCCGATAAAGACACGCCTTTAATCTTCTGCAAGACCCCAGCAACAGCAAAGAAAAAAATGTCCAAAGGACCAGGCCACCACTTCATTTCTATACGTGATACTTGCAGGCCTATGCTAACAATTTTCTTCACCTCATTTCCTCGCCGTTTTTCATAAACTTTATTGCGAATATGCCATCGATCTTTGAGACTTCTC
>WWPM01021757.1:2387-25242 GCA_023279145.1 Glomeris maerens
GAATTTAGAGACACCCTGTATAATTCTTCACCAAATAAAGCCTGATCTGGAAGTTGCGTGAATAGAATAATGGCCAAAAACGAAGAGCAGCTAGGTACCGGTCGGGGGCCCCATGTCCGGGAACCCGTCGGGTCACGCGTCCTTTTACCGCTGACAATACGAAACGTGCAAAAGGAAACAACAATGGCACATTTGTAACTAACAACCTTTTGAAAAGCCGCGACCCCGACCGACCTGCGGAAGTCCACGTCTCTAAAAAGCGTAATAAAAACGAGACAATTAGCGACAAACCTTCTTCCTCCATCCGCAAACAAGACAGCTATATATAAAAGCCGAACACACTTGCAAGCACACAAACAGACGCAAGTACGTACAATAAGATGAGGTGTCTTCTACTACTGCTTGTCGCGGTCCTTGCGTTGGCGGCAACGTTGACCACCGGTCAGCAGCTCGTGGACGACCATGGCGTGAGAGCCGAGACCTCGACGGACGTGGGCGTGGGCGTAGCGGAGCTTGACCATCACCGGCCGGAGGTGGACACAACGCCGGGCGAGCCGGGGCACCCGGAAGACCTGGAAGAAGAAGGAAGGGCACGTAAGGCTGGCGGCGGAGGAAGACGAAGGAAGAACGGCAAGAGGAAGGCGTGTAAGACGGCCAAGTGTCGCAAGAGAAGGGCCGGCAACAAGCGCAAGACGTCCACTTCCACCGCGGTCCCTACGTTCAGCGTCGGATGAATCGGTTATTATTGTTGAACGCCGATATCCTGTAATTTATTCATTCCGCGTAGAAATAAATCTGTGTTCAAACCGGCAAAGCACCGTTTATTACGCGAGTATAACCGCGGCCCCAACGCGGAATTCGCATTAAAATCATCGTTCGTATATTAGATTTCCAATAGGAAAGGGAAGGGCCGCGGTCTCTCGGCGAAACTCGACGTTATTACACAAGTTGATTAAGTCAGATCTGACTAGAGATTTCATTGCGGATCAGATCCAATTCTACAAGGTTCGGTGCCCGGATCCACAAAGGACCCGCCGTGCGGTAAACACCGTTTTTCCTCGACGCGAGGCTCGAAGAACAAGGGTCCGTACAAGTTTCGGCCAAAAGGTCCTATAAAATCTCCAATTTCAATTCACGATAAGGTATTTTTCCCCCCACACTCGTACGAACCCCTGAGAATCCGAACCGGCCCCTTGACAGGTACTTAAAAAGATAAAACGGAGGATCGGGAGACCTAGAAGGGCCGGTCGGTAAAGGGCTTCTTCGAGCCGCGGAGCACAACGACATTCACAATGGATATGTAAACCGCTACGCGACGCTTTTTTTTTTTTTGCTCCAAGTATTATAGTACATAAATGGCAGTTACGCTTCTCGTTCAAAGTGAACGAATTCAGAATTAAAAATCGGTGGCAGTGTGATGTAAAATCTCTCTCGGACACGAAAGCTGCAAAGAGTATATATACGGGCCCTTTCGCGCGGGATTACATCGGTGTAAAATACGCCGAGAACGGCGTCCCGCGCGAAAGGGCCTATTATAAAGAGATTTAGGTAAGACAGTGGCAGTGAAGTCTATGGCAAAAAAAAAATCCCCGTCTATACCGACTAAAACGATAACGATACGAACCAACGCCAACAAACAAACCGAAAACCCTTCGACAATATTACACGCTATGAAATGCCGGAAACCAATCCGCATCTCATCGCACCTTAATTGCACCGAATCCGAAATATAAAACTTCATGCTTCATCATTTCCAACGAATAACAACTCGATTATTACCATTCCGCGTTCGTCCAATAGGGACTCGGCGAATGGTATTGCACTCACCGCTTGATTGGGTTCGAATAAAGAACTTTTTTTTTTACGGCACAAATTCCCAGCACCGTCGACTCGTTTGATTCTCTCGTTTCTCTTCTTCTTCGTTTTCTTTAAAGACGCCGCTTGCAAAATACATCTAAGCGTGGGTTTCACCCAATTCGTCCGATCCGATCGCAACGGTCAAAGAGACTCTACCGATTAAAAAACAACAAGAAACAATAGACAACCGAATAAATAGAGCGCGGTGCCGTACCGGTTTGGTGGGGGGGGGGGGGTAAAGGGCTTAAAAAGGTGACGATCGTGGTCACGAAGCGTGGACGGGAGCCGGAGCCGGAACCGGAGGAGGAGGCAAAGACACCGCGGTCGTCTTGAAGAAGTTCCTGAGCGGGGCGAAGATGTGTTTGATGACCGGCACGCTCCACGCTTTGCCCAGCAGCTGCTGTCTGCGGCCCAATGGGATGTTGCCTATGTCCGTGTAGTGCTTAGGGAACCCGAAGATCCTGCCAAACGCAATCACGTTTCATTAAGCGAATTCCTGATAAATGGTCGGTTTTTCTCGGGATAAGTTAGAAAACGCGCACATGTAACTATTCAGTAGGATAACAGTCACGGATCTAGCAATTTTCCCCGATTGAACGGTAGTATAGTATAATGTTCAGTAATACGAAAAGCACGCATCGTAAGTCTGTACAGCGATTAACGTCTGCATCTGCATTACGATGCCAAATTGCGAGTTTCCGATTGAACGGTAATTACACTCGAACCTCTACAATCCGGACTCCCATCGGGCCAGACTTTTTGTCCGGGTTATAGAGGGATCCGGATTACAGATAGGTACGATTCATCCGGATTACGGAGAGATTCCTGTTTTTGCGGAAGAAAAATGAATACGAAACGGTCAACAACATTTGTGAACTTTATCTGTTAGTAAATTCATTTAAGAATTTTACCTCTTATTAAATTTATTTATGAACTTTATGTTAGTAAATTTATTTATGAGCTTTATTATTAATGTAACATTATTACAATATGAGAGGACTAAATCTTCATGCGTCATTTCCAAAACCTGAAAAGTTTGTTACGGTTTGCCGGGCCGCAGATCTCTCCCGACACAAAAGTTTTCCGAAGACGTTAGCCGGATTACGGAGGTGCTATAAGTACGTTACTGGCTTGCGAATTTCGTCCGGTATGCGGTTTATAGAGGGATCCGGATTACAGAGGTCATCCTCCGTGTTAACCAATAGGTGCAAGGCCCGCCCTTTTTTTTCTCTCTCTCTCTAATTGAACCGCAACTCACAATTCCAACTCGGTGACCCAGAGCGCGTCGCTCTCGCCGTTCATGGACACGGGCAAGATGCTGTGCTTTCCCTGGCGCAGCGAATTGCTTCTCGTCGTCACGGTCCTGATCTTGTCGACCTGGAAAAAAAACACCGAGACCGTCAAGTCTCCGTGCCCGTCAGCAAATATCCCGCGCTCACCATCGCTTTGCGGTTGCAGTTGGGGATGAGGACGCTGTCCAGCGTGATATTCTGATTGAGAATGTGCGGCTGTAAAGGGCTGTGCATTCCGGGAATGTTGCCCCAGAAGTATCTGGCTCGGTTCTGCGGCGTGAAATACTTGGAGTCGATCATGGCCGGGTCGCACTGCGGGTGGGTTCGGACGCACCGTCACCGTCAACGCGCTACGTAACGTCACTCGCGTAAGCGTTTACCTGCAGGAAGCGCGTGATGGTGTTTTTGTACTCTTGGGGCATGGAGGCGACGTTCTCGTACAACCAGAACACGTGGCGGCCGTGGTTGCCCAACTGAACGGCTTTCAGGATGCGGTAGAAGTCGAAGAACAATTTCCCCGTTCCGGTCGGATCTAGCGGCGGGCACCGAGCACGTTAGAAACTAAAGGCCTTACCCCGTAAAAGTTTATTACCGTAGAGCCCTTTCCTGGCGGGGTTGACCAGCGACAGGTCGTTGCAGGGGGAACCGCCGATCACCAGGTCGATGGGGCACAGCTTCGCAACCTATTCAAAAAACACATTGAGTATCACTTTGAAGGAGAAAGGACCGTTGACAATTTACTCGTTACCTGGGCATCGGTGAGGTCCTCGACGCTGCCCAACTGGATGATGCGGTGTCTGTTCTGCACGTTGGCCACGTTGACCGCGTCCGCGTCCACCTCGCTCGCGTAGTACGCGTCCACCTCGATGCCCAGCTGGTCCATCACGTACTTGCCTGCCCGCACGGCCGTTCGTTCGGTTAACCGAGTCCGCGGCTCCCCCCCCCTCCCCGCCCTATACCTGTACCTGTACCTATCCCATCGAACAAGGACAGCACTCGGATGGCTCTCTTCTCCTGGTAATCGTCCACGTTGGGCACCTGCGGAGACGTAGTAGCAGAATACCGGTTGCGTCTATAATACTCTCTATACAGCAAACTACCTGGACGTGTTTGTCCGGCTGGAAGAGGGTCATCACGTTCTGCTGCCAGTCGTTCTTCCTCCTGATCAGGCCGTTGAGTTGCGGGTCGTGGTCGGCGCACATGTAGCAGTGCCAGGGACTGGCGGCCAGCACCCTCTGGTGGGCGCCCGCACCCACCAAGATCTCGATGCACCCGGTGCAGTACACCCTGAACAACCGAACTTCGCACAAACCCGTCCGTCTTTACCGCGTATTCCGTCCGCTCGCTACCTGTTGCAGTCCACGTTATCACAGATGAGCAGTTCGCCCGCGTTGCCGCAGATCACGCAGTAGGCCTGCGTTAGGATCAAGAGATCTCGGGTTCCTTATCGGTATTACCCCCAAACTTTCCACAAGACGCGTGCAAAACTCAACGCAGACCTCTAACCTGACTTAGTACGAGAGAAATTTAATATTCGTTGCTCATACACAAAATGAACACAAATGTGTTCGTTTATTGCCAACTAGTTTCGGCTTACGCAAGCTTTTTACCGTTATACGTTAAATTCGCCGACATCTCGAGACGACGGTAACTTACGTTGGTGCCGTCGTCGCCGTACGCGAACATCGTTTCGATCAGATCGTCCTGCAAAGCGACAAAGGGCCCTTGTGTACCGCGAGCGACCGCAACGGCCCTTGGCACGTACCTTGCACTGCTTGCATAGGCCCCCTTCGAAGAGGGGGTGGTGCGCCACGATCTCCACTTCGTACGAATCGCAAGCTATGCACACGTCTTCCAGTCCCAGCTCGCCTTGCAACACTTTCTTAATGGCACTGTCTGAAACGAAGTTAACGTTCGGCTCTCGAACCGATACCGAGAACAGGAAAAAGGAAAATACGAAAAATGCCTATTTGGTCCAGACTCTCGATGCGCGGCACTCTGGCCGGTTGGAAATCGTAACCTTGGTAGTAACTCAGGTTCAAAGCCTTTATCTTGTCCAGGTGTTTCCTCACGGCTTCCGGTATCGGGTTGTCTGCGGGTAACGGGGCGAAGCGGTCAGTTCGCGGTACGGCGGTCTCGTTCTCGAACTTTACGCGCGCTCACTGGAATCCGGAAGGTAGATTTCTTTTCCTCCGTTCGGGGTGTAAAAACCGTCCCTGGCCCAATCCAAAAGGGCCCCGTGGTCGTTGTCGGGGATCTCGACTTTGGCCCTCGCCGCGCACTCCTGCGCGCGTTCGAACGGTAAACGGTTAACGCTATAAAGAGACGTACAAAGAGACGCAGCGACCGCGGTAACCTTGATGGCTTCCACCACGCCCCTTTTGAAAACCTTGCCTTGGGCCTCCGAGTACTTGGCGCCGTAATGCGAAGGGAAATCCACCAATTTCTCCCGGGGAACCTGCGATCCGCATCGAATTACGACTCGCGTTCCGCGACGACCTCTCGTAAGGCGGACGGGACGCTTTACCTCGGAAATCTTGTGATCGCCGAACCAGAAGACCCAAGTCTGTCCGATCTTGGCCGGCTGCTGACCGCAGTCGGAGCCCCAGATCAGCATGGCGGGCCACCACCTGGTGGACCCCAACTTGGCCCATACGATCTCGCCGATGCTCAGTTCCTATAAAGAAGCCGTCCGTAAAGTAAAGAGGCGCGAACGTAGAGAGCGGACGGAGGAGGAGGAAGTCACCGTCTTCGAGGCCGGTTCGCTGCTGCTCCGATCGCTCTCCACCTTCGAAGAGTCCAAAGACGTTTCCTTGTCGGCCGAATCCTAACGCAAAAGTAAGGGCTCCGATAAGTTGGAACCGTAAAAGCGAAATTACGTACGATGCTATCCCGCGACGCGGACGTATCCGCGGCCGGCACTTTGTCTTCCGCTTCCGCCTCCTTGCGCTTCTTGGCCTCCATCTCCTCCCGCTCCAACTTCCTCTTCTTCATCATCATGATGCTCTGCGAACGACACGCGTTAGGGTTACTCCCGATAAGGACCCGTAAACGCCCTTCGCGTAGTACCTGGTACTGATGAACCTGCGCGGGTCTCGGTCTCAGACAATCTTCCCAGCCGTTCGAGCCTCGCTTGTACGGCAGCGAATCGTAAAAGATCCACCGGTTCTTGTCCCTGGGTTTGGGCGCCGGTCTGGGGGAACCCTCGCAGGCCCCTTGGTGCTTCTGTAGCTTCGCCTGAAAACGACGAGACCGTCTTCGATCCGATACCGGCAAAGAGAGCAAAACAGCCGAGTCGTACTTTGGCGGCTCCGCGGCCACGCTTCTTCTTCCTGCCGGGTCTCTTGCGCGTCTCTTGCGGGATGCCGTTCGACTCTAGGGCCGGCAAAGGCGAAGGCGAAGGGCCATCGTCGTTTTCTTCCTTGATGGATGGCCGTTCGCCGTCCCAAGTTTCGGCTTCAAGGTCCGACCGTCTTTTCGCTTCTGCAAAGCAACCATCTTCGTCAGTAGCTCGAGTCGGTTAGAGTCGGTTAAGGGTTAACGAAGCGGCGAAGGTTGGTACGGGGCGTAAGGGCACCCTGTTAGCGGCGGAGAAGAAGGAGAAGGACCGACACCGTGAGCGTCGCTAAAAAAAAGGGACGTTATTACGAGTTCAAAATGCAGAGTTAGTTCGGTTTCCGCAACTCCCGCGTTAACGCCAGTTTGCGCATTCCGGTTCGTGCAAAAATGATGCAGTTTCATCCCCTTCGGGATTACGACTACCAAGTCACGTGGGAATCCGCTTAAACGGGTCGGGATGCGATTCCCCCCAGCCGAGGGCAAACACGCACAGATCACACGAAGTGGATTTTATTAATTAGGACTGGATAGACTTCAACCGCGAATTACAATCAGTTACCCAAATTGCTGTACACAAGGGCTGTTCAAAAAGCTCTAGGACTGATTTAATTACACCGTTAGTTGTAGCGTGAATGAAATCCGGTAAAGGGTATTTGAAACCTTGATATCTCCCGAGTGAACTCAAATTGACTGGATATCCTTTGGCAATTCGAATGATACGGCAGTTTTTTCTGGAAGACTCTTTATCACTTGCGTAAGAATTTCCATTACGAACGACCCGTACGATCAGCGTGAAATTCCGTAACAAATTCGATAAAACTTATGGAAATGTTCGAAATGTTGAAATTTGCTTATGGCGATTATGTAATGGAGATTGTGGCATATCTGTGGGTTCATTTCACGACATTTTGACAGAAAAAGTGGGGTGTTTCTACGAAATCTGTAACATTCGTCGCGTGTGGAAAATTTAAGAAAAATTTCTGTAACTTTTAAAATACAAAAAGAAATCAACAAACAGTAAATGGGAGGTTACCCGTGACATGTCAAGGTTTTCAATGCCCTTTACCGGATATCATTTGCACTACAACTCACCGTGGAATTAAATCAGTCCTGGAACTTTTTGAACTGTACTGTATATTTGAAAAACTGATTTCATGAATTCAATTCGTAACTGTATAAAATAGATTCAACAATGGATTTTATTTATTCCACTCGCAATAAGGACTTAAATTACAGTCTACAGTTCCAACTGCTTTCCAAAGCAGGAGTGCATTACGTATACCTACTTCTCCTCTCGTACCAACCTTCGGCCGCGTATCGCGCCGCGATCCGTCCCGCGTTGTGATACTCCGTTCGCTCGCTCGTTGCCGCAACACATTGCATTGTCTGAAACTAATCCCTGCAAACTGTTTACTAATCCCTCCTTGAAACGGAAACGACCGAAACCGACTCGTGGTTTTATACTTTTTATAACGCTGTCTACTTTCATACGTCGAATAGTATATACCTTTTGCGCGACGACCTCTGAGCATTCCTCCGCTGCCACCGTGCCCTTTCCCCCTCTTCTCTCTCTCTCTCTCTCTCTCTCGCTGTACGACAAGGGCCGGCCGGGGTCCTTACTCCATCGCGGTCCGCGACCGTCCACCTGAGACGGCAACCGAGATAAATCCATCAATACGGTATCGATCCGTGCCGAACGGCGACCGATAAGTTGACAACAAAATCGTTATTTCCAGAACTTTGTACAAATTGCTTTCATAATTATACAGTATAATCATCACGCGGATCGGGATTCGTAAATAAACTTACGGCTTTTTAAACGTGATTTCCAAGAGCCAGTTTTGTTATTTGGAAGCGGGGAAATTGGGACCATCCAAGGGTTTATTCTGTTATATTTTGGACTATTAAATATGTTACTTTAATGTTTCATTTCTGTGTTTGGAGTTACATTTTGGACTATTAAATGTTACTTAAATTGTCAAATGTTTTATTTATGTGGACCGAATTCATACAACAAACAGCTGTCAATCTTCTTATAGGACACACAACTGGTAAACATCTGCCATAGGCTTGGATTATAGGATTATACAACTTCTCCATTGATGAGTTTCATATGAAACGTAAAACGATGAAAGCGGATTCTTCTTAATTTAATTACCATCACATTTCTTCTATTACTGGACCTTAAACAATGAACCATCATAATTGAAACACAACCCATAAAACACCCACAGCAGTTTTTTACTATGTAAATTATACAAAACACATAATTAATATAATTATAGAGAGAGATATTTACGCCACATTTTCTTGTTTTGTTTTTTTTTCTCTCTACAAAATCCAAATCGGATTTGTATACATAGCATTGTTTAATCCGTCCTAAAAGGTCAGTTGCGGACCACAAAGTGTGTCTAAACCATGAACCCAATTATATAGGTTTGAAGGATGGATGGATGATGGTAAGTAATGAAAAAATGAGGCTGGATGCAGAAGCCAATGAAGGCGTCTGATCTGTGAAAACGCCATGTTTAAATGCAGCGTCTTGGCGCGTTTTCCGCCCTTTAATTCGCGCCGTTTTCTCGTCGATCGCCTACGAAAAATCCTTGGCATTTACCTGGGAATGTGGCACCTTTCGTCAACATCCCGCTTTTCGCCGATCTCGGCCTTCTTTGGCCGCCTGAAGCCGCAGCAGCCTGACGCCGATGCCGGATGCCGACTCCGAGCGGATCGACAACGGCGGATCGCTCTACGACGAGATCCGCACCCGCACCCGCTCCGCCCACGCAACACCTTAAACTCGTATCAGCGACCGCGGCAAAACTCTCGTAAAAATCGCGATCGTACCGCGAAACGCTGTCGATTTCCCACGTTCGCGTCACATAGATGTCGATCGCTGCTTGTTTACGTTATCTGTTTGCTATCTTCTTCTTCTTGTTCAAATACTGGGATAAACGAAATCTTGCAGACGTTCATCGACCTCTGGTTGCGCCGCGCGCCCGGCAGGAGGCGGCACCGTCGGCCAATCCGTGGTCTATACAGTGTACACCGACCCGCCGCAACTGTGACGTCATCATGGTGCGGTCGTCGCCGACCCAAAACGCATTGTGACGTAATCGGAGTGCGCCCGTCCCTGACTTCTGTAAAAATAGAACGTTATACGTATAACGTTTTTCGACTTCTGTAAAAATAGAACGTTATGCGTACAACGTTTTTTGATTTTGAACAAATAAAACGTTATTCGTATTTCGTTCTGAATGTTGCGAATTAAAAAACGTTGACATTTTTGAGAATTTTTATGAATTTTGACATTTTTATGCACTTTTAAGTATTTTGACATTTTTGAGCATTTTCATAAATTTTTATGAATTTTGACATTTCCATGAATTTTTATGCATTTTTATGAATTTTGACATTTTTGGGCATTTTACACCACGCTAGCATCGGTTCTATTGGGCGGGGCGGGGCGTGGAAAGTCTGTCTATGGGAAGGCGTGATCAGGTCCGACGTCATCCGCGAAAAGAATTAGTTCCACTATGAAGCCACTTTTCGGGTTTGTAACACAACTCCTCCGAAAATACTGCACCGATTTCCACCAAATTTTGCCACAGCGCCACAATCCACCCCCTGAGTGTTATTGGGTGCCCATTACCCACCTAACTTACCTGTAAGAGGTGTAATCCTAATCGCCAAGAAAAATAACGCCATCTGGTGGATGCAACAAACGATATTTCGTTCCAAATTCCCTGTTGCATTCCAATTAAGGTTCTCCATTCCAATTTCGCTGCGTCTTTTTCATGTTTTGACGTTTTTGGACAATTTCACAAATTTTGACATTTTTCATAATTTTTGGGCATTTAAAAACTTGTAACTGAAAAAATAAAATAATACCAGAATAAAAACACTTCAGAAAATGCAAGTGTAAAACTTCCCGAAATGATTGAAATTCCAATCCTCGCTTGAATGCGCTGTCACGTGAACTTGGGTCCACATCCCTACTTCCAGATAAATGGCGTATAAATTCTAACGAATAAATATTTGTGTATATTATACGATTGGAAAGCCAACGACGATATGGCAATGCAACAAGCACTTTTATTGTCCTTGCATTATGAGGAATAAACTATATTTCTACCGTAATAAGAATGTCAGTTTCTTCAAGGAAAGCGCAACGAACACCAAATATCCTTCAATCCCTGGCTTTATAACAATATATAAAGACACTTTTGATGGAATGAACAGGATAACTGCTAAACCTGGTTGCGGATAACTTACATTCAAATGAAAATACTATATTAATTGGTATAGAGAGAATCATTTTCCGCTTCGATACCTATAAACAATTAACACATAGTACTAACCGTAAGACGCGGGTAAATATTTGCTTTCCCCTTAAAGAAACACTTGCAGTTAGTCCTTAAGGATAGGACTTTCTACGGTGGCCCAAACCTGCGCAAAGTGGCAATGTCATAAATGTGTACATCTTTTTTATAAATTCAACACAAAAACTAAAACGACTTTAGGCCCACCACGGCAGTCCAATCCTTGAGGGTTAACCGAACCTTGAAGAACAAATAAGGATATATCCTTTCTCTCGGCTACTTGTCGTCGTCGCTGTCCGTGTCGTAAGCCGGACTCGACGGACTGTACGAAGGGGACGCGGGAGAGTAACCGGGAGTCGTCGGGGAGTAGTGCGAGCCCTTTGGGCTCGTGGGCGAGTACGTGGGGCTCGTGGGGCTGTACTTGGGCGTCGTAGGGGAGTAAGTCGGGGAAGTGGGCGAATACTTCGGAGAAGACGGGCTGTACTGCGGCGAAGTGGGACTGTACTTCGGGGAAGACGGCGTGTAAGTGGGGCTCGTCGGGGAATACTTGGGGCTCGTGGGCGAATACTTGGGGCTTGCCGGCGAGTAAGAGGGGGACGTCGGGGAATACGTGGGAGAAGTGGGGCTGTACTTGGGGCTCGACGGGGTGTACTGCGGGGAACCCGGCGAGTAACTGGGGCTCGTCGGCGAATACGACGGGCTCGCGGGAGAGTACTTGGGGCTGTTCGGCGAGTAGCTGGGGCTTCCGGGGCTGTAACTGGGGCTCTGGGGCGAGTAGTGCGGGGAATTGGGCGAGTAGCTCGGGCTGGTCGGCGAGTAACTGGGGCTCGTCGGGGAATAGGAAGGGCTGGTCGGGGAGTACGAAGGGCTCGTGGGGGAGTACGACGGCGAAGTGGGCGTGTAGTTCGGGGAACTCGGCGAGTAGCTGGGGCTCGTCGGCGAGTAACTGGGGCTTGTCGGGGAGTAGCTGGGGCTCGTGGGCGAGTAGCTGGGGCTTGTCGGGGAATAGGAAGGGCTCGTCGGGGAATAAGAAGGGCTCGTTGGGGAATACGATGGGCTCGTCGGGGAATAAGAAGGGCTCGTCGGGGAGTAGCTGGGGCTTGTCGGGGAATAGGAAGGGCTCGTCGGGGAGTAACTGGGGCTCGTGGGCGAGTAGCTGGGGGACGTGGGGCTGTAGTTGGGGGAAGTGGGCGAGTAGCTGGGGCTCGTTGGGGAATAACTGGGGCTCGTCGGGGAATAGGAAGGGCTCTGCGGGGTGGCCGAAGGAGAGCTGGGCGCGTAGATCGGCGAAGAGGGCGAGTAGCCCGGGGAAAGGGCACCGGTCGGCGACGGAATGTAAGGGCTGGACGGGGTTCCCGGGGAGACCGGGGAACCCGGTTGAGGGGACCATCCGGGGCTGTAACCGGGACTGTAGCCGCTCGCGTCGCTGGCCGCGGAGGGCGAGAAGCCGGCCGCGCCGGGTGTCATGCCGCTGCCGATACCTGCGACGAACTCTTATTATAGCCAGCCTCGTAACTGGGCATCCCATACTATCAACCATGGGTGAATTTTACCTGGTGACCACTGACTCGCGTACTGCGGAGTCGCTCCCTGGTCCCAAGGGGTCATCTGCGGGGACAGACTTCCTCCCGTGGGGCTGCCCACGGTTCCGAAGAACATTCCCCCACCTGAAGCCAGAAACACGAAGCAAATGTCAAAGATCATTCCATAATATTAATTAGAATTTCGATTTTCGAAAGAATCGGAATTCACCTCCGAGACCGCCGGGCAAGTTCATCGGGATCTCGATGCCGAGTTTGCATTTCTCGGCGTCCAGCATGAGGTCGAAGCAGCCGGTGCCCATCCTGCCTAACTGCCCCACCATGATGTTCTCGGACACTCCCCTCATCGTGTCCATCTCGGCGTGAGCGGCCGCGTCCATCAGCACGTCAACCTAATCGCGCATCGTCATTGCTCGCCTCACCATCGTGTCGCAGAAAGATGGCAAAAGGACCTCGAAACTCACGGTTTCTTCGAACGAGCATCTCATGAGGGCTCCCGTGTCCTGCCTGTTTATGCCGTGGCGCGTGATGGCCATCAAGTGGCCCTTGGCGGTCATCACGTCGCAGAGCAGCGCCAGGTGACGGTAGTTCACATAGGATCCGTCGAAGGAGATCACGTGGTTCATCTCTTTCTCCACGGACTTCCGCACCGCTTCGATGCCGAGCACCTGCGCGCGCGTACCAACTCGCGTTAACGTATACTACGTTAAAACCGGGGCAGCGCGTAATTCCTCACCGAGAATATTTCGCAGATGTCGTTGGAGTAGGTTCTGATCGGATCCACGTCCCTTTCGCTGAGCACCTTCATGAGACTCGTGCCGTCCGTCTCCAGCAGCCACTCGGCTATCGCTTTGTACTCCCCCGTCTCGGTCACCACGATCCGCTTCTTGTCGTCCGTCGAAGGCAGATGCATGTACACCTTGGCGATGGACTCGATGCCCTGCAGCGTCATGTCGCTCAGCATGTTGGCCTCGATGCAGCGCAGGAACACGTCGTCCTCCATCTTGTCCACCTGCTCCTCCTCGTCCTGGAACTTGCTCTCGTCGTTGTTCATTATGCGGATGCGGAGCACCAACTTCTCCGCGTTGTCGTCGTTGAAGATGCAGTTGAGGTCGTCGCCGAAGCCCGCGTTGATCTTCTCCGAGATCTGCTCCATAGTCAGCTTCTTGTCTGATCGGGTCGCAAATTAATTACTCAATTACTCGATCTTCGGAAAAGGAAAGGTGAACTTCCTAAACGTACAACGAGCGCAAGTTCAAAAGGACCAACTGTTCATTGTAACCGACTTTATAAATTCCAGGAGGTTGGGAGTAACGAGCGACTTCCAGAAACGGCTCTGAAAGTGTGTTGCTCGCCCACCGGCATTCAGCCAGGTGGCAATTTCCACTTAAAGTCGAAGTCGAAGTCCTTTCCTTTCTCGCTACGACTCCTTTTATAGCCTTGGCGATAAGGGGAGTGGCAGGGGGTTGTACGGTTGCACTGATTGGCTGCTACAAAGTGAAAGTCATCTTGAATAGAATTACCCGTCATGCGCTTCCTGTCCAGTTCTACGCGAAGAAGCCAGGGCGATATGCGAGTGGGATCGAAGTCGGGCATCTCGTAATAGACGTTCACGAACTCCTGGTCCTCGGCGATGACGGTGTTCTGGGGATCCGGGTCGTAGTAGATGGCCGTATTGGCCGTCACCTTCCTCAGCGTCGTGTGCTCCAGACGGCACAGTACGTCCTGTAATCACACGTAACGCTAGTTTTATCGCTTAGTTCTTACGACAAGGGAAAGCGCCTCCTTCAGATATTCAGGAAACTTTACGGTTAATACAACTTAGTTTTGGAAAAAAGAATCTCTAGAAACATGCCAACCGGGAATAAATTCAGTTTAAAACATCACGATTGAGAGTTTACTTAAGCTTGGAACTTCCCATGAGACATGAAATTTCTGTACGAGAATCATTGGGAATTCCAGAATTTACTTCGAGTCGCACGGTAAGAAGTCTGCAAATAAAACAAAATAAAGTATCACCTTTGCTTTCTCCGCGTCACGCGCCGCGTTGCCGGTAAGGAAGACGGTCAACGACGGCGTCTTCGGCTTCTTCGATATGTTGATGATCTCCTTCAATCGGGGAACTCCGAGGGTTACGTTCTTGGCCGACACACCGGCGTAATGGAAAGTGTTGAGTGTCATCTGAGTCGCCGGTTCTCCCAGGGACTGCGCGGCCAACGCTCCCACCATTTCCCCCGGTTGAACCTTTGCAAAATCCGGTCCGTGACGTTAAGCCGCGCGGTTCCTCGCAGTCGCTACACACGCCTCTCTCCCCGATACAAACCTGCGCTTGCTGGAACCGCGTCTCGATTTCTCCGAGGAGCCATTCGAACGCCTCCGATGACAACCTGAACTCTTCGGCCACTTGCTTGGTGCAGAGCGTGGAACGAAGCAGGCAATCGAAGAGCAGTGTCGCGTTTTCGTTCGCTTGTCGGCTCAACTTGTCCTCGCCCACGACCACGATAACCTTTTTCGTAAGATCCCTCACGCCTATATATGGGGGAAAAAAACCATTCATTATCTCTAGTGTCTCATTATTTCATTCGTTAAATACACTAACTTAAGACGGGGTTGAAACTTGAGGTGCGGCTAAAACAATAAAAAATGGCTTCGAAACCGAAACTGTCGAAGTTGTAACAATCCGATACCCTATCTGACTGCTGCTAATGTGGTGTGAGATCGCACACTCGCCAATTTATGCCGAGTGGATTGGTTCCTTAACTATGAACACAACCGCAGTCGCACCTATTTCGACGCACGTGCTGCTTAGTTCCCTTAGCTTTTCCTAATGCCCAACGTCGGTGTACGACCGTCAGCAACTCGCCTAGTCAATGCGTATGACCGTTAGCGTACCTAATTGAACAATGTTGGGTTAAACCAACATTGGCATGTGCTACCGGGGTGTGGGCGATTCCCTCTAATTACGGAGCAACTTGGCTCTAAGTTGTTTGTTCGCAATAAACGATTACAAGTTTAGTGAACTCACCTTCGATCACTCGAAGAGGACTAAGATCGGTGGGTGTCCTCAAATTTATGTGGAAGATTTTCTGCGCGTTCCAGATCATGCGGTGCAAATTGCACGGCAACACGACTTTGCTATCTCCTTTGGGGAAAATTGCACGCAGCACTTCTCGGTCACGCTTCAGACCCTCCCATTCCTTCTCCAACTCGCTGACCGCGTTCGCGCTCCCCATCAGTTCCTTGACGATGTCTTCGTTGAACACTCTTCTCAGGTGTCTGATGAAATAAAATCAATTAAGCACTCGCGCCCGATTAATGTGAACTGACAAGGTTGCAATTTCATTTTCTTGCCATTGTTCCTCAGTGTAATGTTCAGGCTACATTAAACAAAACCTTGTCAGTTCAGTTTTAAGTATATAATGCAACAGACCGTTCGTTTGTCGGGTCAAATCTGAATTTCTTTTCGAAAGCTTTGTTTGACGGTTTCAACGTGGGCAGGGACTGGACCTCGACGGCCCCACCGTCCAACCCATCTTCCCCGTATCGCAACTGGATGAGTTGGCCGACACTGTTCCTCACGGTGCCGTCGTAAGTGATCATCACGCTTTCCATAGCCTTTATCAATCTTCGCTGGATGTAACCTGCGATTCACGTCAAGTGCATCGCGTTAAGTGTGAGGATTTTCTCGGTGACAAGAGGAGAATGGAGCCGAAATTGCGGAAAATGTACCTATACAGTTCTTAATTCAAATACAGTTCAAATATCTGAAAGTATTTAAGTGACTGAATGAAGAAAACACAAAAGTACGCATTTAAAGATAACGAAATACATTTATGTTCACAAAATTGTTCGAATTTCCCAGATAAAGCTAAAATTTGGGTTCAGCGAAAGTTAAAATTATGTAAATAAACTGTATAAATTAGATTGAACGGATTAGGAAAACATTGCAGCATTTGCGCCTCTTGTTCAATCGCTTCGCCTGAATTGTTTCCCATTTACTTCGCCTTTTCCAAGAATTCAATCGTCAAATTCCCCGATCGTTTCGTTTGCAAGGACCATGTTATGAATATAACCAGTCAGTGAAATAAACGCACCTGTTTCCGCAGTCTTCACAGCGGTATCGATGAGACCCTCGCGACCTCCCATGGCGTGGAAGAAGAACTCGGACGGCGTTAGCCCCGCGAGGTACGAGTTCTCGACGAAGCCGCGGCTCTCGGGCCCGTAGTCGTCCTTGATGAAATGGGGCAGGGTCCTTTTGCGGAAGCCGAACGGGATGCGTTTCCCTTCCACGTTCTGCTGACCGACGCAAGCGATCACCTGGGAGATGTTGATCTTCGATCCCTTCGAACCCGCCACCACCATGGCTTTGAAGTTGTTGAACTCGGACAGGGATTTCTGAGCGCTGCCTCCGGTCTTGTCACGCGCGTCGTTCAATATACGGTTCACCTAAGCAATCCCGTGCAATAATAAGAACACGAGTTGCACGCATACTATTTACCGAAGAAACTTAAAACAACCCACCTGGTTTTCAAAAGTCTGCCTCAGAGTATTGCCGGGTGTCGGTTCCAGCTCGTCGTTGTGAGCTTTCTCGATCACCTCGATCACGTCTTGCTTCGCTTTCTTGATCGTGTTTTGGATATCGACGTACGTCTGCGGATCGGCGATCGTGTCACCGATACCTACGGCGATACGAACGCGGCATCAGACAGAAAAAAAACACCGCCTTAAAGTCATTGACGAAGACAGATTGCAAACCGATCGTGTGTCCCTCGAGCAGCAGCCAGTTATTGACCACCATCTGAATGTGCCAATAGAAATAGCCGGCCGTCTCCCAGCCAAGCTCCAACATGACGATGTGCAGCAAGGAACCCGCGGACGTCCCCAACGTCTTCTTGCACAGGATGCCGCACACGAGTTCCCCGTGTTCCACGAGAACCTGTTTTACCGCAAACTCTTCAATTCCCTATATCCTGGCCGGACAATGAGCCGACCGACCGACCTTGGTGTCACCCGGGGAGATCCATCGGTAAGGTCCTTCCTCTTCGTCGTCGGGGTGAGTGCTGTGCGTGCGGATCATGTTCACGTTGCCGGGAATGATGAGCGAGAAGAGCTGTTTGCCGGTCCAAAGGGCTTTGGGCTTGAGGACGGCGGGAGGCGGCATCTTACCGTCCCAGATCGGCAAGAACATTAACAGGGTCATCATCTGGTCCTGTTCAGTGAATCGATAACATCTTAAAGGGGGAACGAACACTACTCTTAATAAAATGAAGTCATTGAATCAAGAACGGACGAAGGAATCCACAGAGGAACAGATAATGAATACATGAAGACACGGATGAAAGAATGAATCGGTAAATAGATTAAAGAACTTGTATGTTTGAGCTCATTATTTCCATCAAGATTAAGAATGGATGGGTAAGCGAAACGACTACATCGATTCGATTAACTTCTTAGTGAACAAACGAAGGACCGTATGGATAAATAAATAAATAAATAGAAGCGGTTTTCTGCGGATTCACCTTCTCCAGGAACACGTCTCGCTTGGTCATCTTGCGCACGGCAGTCAGCGTATCCTGCACGATGCCCATGACTGGTCTGTTCGACTGCGGGGTTATGATCTGGCGCGGCACGATGGCCAGCTCCTCGATCTCGGCCCTCGTCTCCATCGACTGCGGCACGTGAAGGTTCATCTCGTCCCCGTCAAAATCCGCGTTGTACGGCGTGGTCACGCTAAAACAAAAACCTTCCGTCTCGACTTTTCGCTCCCCGGGACGGATCACGGACGCGTTTACCTGAGGTTCATGCGGAAAGTGGACCACGGGAAGACCCTGATGTGATGCCCCATCATGGACATCTTGTGAAGGGTCGGCTGGCGGTTGAAGATGACCACGTCGCCGTCGCGCACGTGTCGCTCCACCTTGTAGCCGCACTGCAGGTGAAGGTCGCTGGGCTTCGGGTGGAAGCGGAGATCAATGCGCTCGCCGTTGTCGCGGATTATGTACTTCGCGCCCGGGTACTGGCTGTTGCCCCTTCTCACCAACTCGGTCATCCTGCGCAAGAACAAACAAGCGTAAAGGAGACGCCACCTAGCCAGAAAAATAATTAATCAATTGTACTTGTCGATGTTGAATGGCGTCACGATCTCCGGGAACGTCAGGTTCTGCGCGATGGACCTCGGCACCCCGACCTGGTCGATCCGCAGGTTCGGGTCGGGGGTGATGACGGTACGAGCCGAGAAGTCCACTCGCTTGCCCATCAGGTTGCCGCGGATGCGGCCCTCCTTGCCCTTCAACCGCTGCTTCAACGACTTGAGCGGCCGTCCCGACTTTTGCATGGCCTACGGTAACGCGTTCAAAGCCTTTTTAGTCCCGAACATAATTTTCTTTTTCGACACCCCTAAACACCCGCAAGAAATCCATCGTTCGCCCTTTCGCGCGGCCGCGTTACCTTAGGCATGCCGGGCATGTCGTTATCGATGATGGTCGCGACGTGGAACTGCAGCATCTTGATGTTCTCGGCGATGACGTGGGCCGCCGCCCCGCTCTGCTCGTTACGGATCAGTTCGTTGTTCGCCTTCACGATGTCGGCCAACTTGTGAGTGAGATCGTCCTATCACCGGCAAACAAAACCCGTTGCACAGACACACGCGCACTCGGCGGTTAATTTAAAACAATAGACACGTTAACATCTCAAGTTGCAACAAAGTGGACGATAACAACTCTAAACTGTTTGTGCGGCGAGCAAGGTTTTGTATCGTTTGCCGTCTTGAAGCAGGAAACGCAAACAAGGAAGGAAGGAGCTGGAAATAAGACGATATGCAGTGGACTCTCCTCAATCTGAACACTCGTGGGATACCGGAAAAGTGTTCAGATTGAGGGACTGTTCACATTACAGAATATGACCCTACGATTTTTTTCAAAATCTTAGAAATGAAACCCAGGGTCATGAAAAATTTCACAAAAAAACTCATCATGAACAGGGGTCTATGATTTTTTCATGAAAATTTTCAAAGGGGGGACCACATAATTTTTCATGAAAATTTTCAAAGGGGGGACCACATGATTTTTTCATGAAAATTTTCAAAGGGGGGACCACATGATTTTTTCATGAAAATTTTCAAAGGGGGGACCACATGATTTCGTCAGTTCAACTTCGACACGGACGCAATCGTTCGCGGAAGCCGTACCTGGTTTCTGGCCGAGCCGTACATGACCACCGCCGGCCGAACGGCCAACGGAGGAACGGGCAGCACGGTGGTGATCATCCAGTCGGGACGCGAGTACTTCGGGTCCATGCCCATGATGAAGCACTCCTCGTCCGAGATGTGTTTGAATATCTCGTAGGCCCTTTCGGCCGTCAGGATTATCTTCTTCTCCTGCGAGTCCTCGTTCACGTGTTTCCACTGCGAAACGCGCAAAATTCCCGTCAAAAGAAAGAACTTGACACGCGACTAATTACGTCATTCCGAATCGTGAACCTCGGCGAACAGGTCCAGACCGCTGCGCTTGATCTTCGGTTGGTATCTTCCGCAACCTCCGTGACTCTGCGAACGAAGAAGTTTTACTGTTAAAAACGAGAAAACCTGGATTTGCCGCCAACGTTGTTTGGAGACGACTTTGAAACCTGTCTCTGCGGCTGATCCGGGTCCTGTCCCTTCTCTTCGTGTTGACGCATGTCGATCTCGTCACCTCCCTCGCATATATTTTTCCCCTTGCACAAGTCGTACACGTGGGCCAATCTTTTTCTCGGTTGCCCTTTTGATTTCGCGAGAATCTCCTTTATTTTCGGATTCGTCTAACGCAACAACAACAAAAATAATGAGATGCGGATTGTTGGGGAAGTTAGTTCACGTAACGAGCTTTCGTTTCGATTTTTAAGTTGGCCGAGTTGCGGCATTACCCCAAATAAAACCGTGTCGCGTAAATCAAGAGCAATAATGCGGTGCTCTAGGCAACATTTCCAACCGCTAATTGCACGGTACTGCATTTCAAGATTCACACCAATTTCCAAGAGCAACTCGCTATTTTCTCAAACAATAAATCATAACTTAACAAATACAAAGTGAACACGGCAAACCCCTGGTCTTCACGTTACACAAGATGAACAACTCGAATTGTTAAGTTGACACCTGTATTTTCTCCAATTTCCAAGAATCTTCCTGGTCTTGGCCATGTTTACATTGGCATGAACCCTGTCAAGTCTTTAAAACTGGTTTACTTTCACTTACAGGGCTGACCAGAAGTTTGGAGCAATAGAAGCAGACGCATCTCATGATCTTGATCGCTTTTCCCAGAAATCCGACGTGAAACACTGGTTTGGCCATGTCAACGTGCCCGAAATGGCCCGGACACTCTGTCATGTTGCCTGCGCAGGTTTGGCATCGAGAAGTGCGATCTATAACCCCTTGTCTTGGGTCCATAAGTCCTCCTAATTTGGGCCGACCTCCTTCGTAGATTTCCGCAAATTTTATCCCACCTTCGGTCACAGACATTCTCCTCTGTAAATTTACACAAACATATATATATATATATTATCCGGAAATTCGTAATAACACAAACACTGATCAAGCTCTCACGATTTCGTCCGGGTTCAAGATGCCAAACTGCATCTTTTTCACCTCTCGCAACGGTGCTTTCGAGTCGTTTCCGACATACGCCATTTTTAGTCGTTTTTCTGCGTCACCACCAACCTTCTTGAGCCTCGATTACACTTCAATAACAGCGCAATCCTTGGCCTCCGACTTTCCACCGCATGCAAGCAGACAAACGTTTACGAAAACCGAATCGATGGCGCGTCGCTGTCAAAAGAAAACTTCGGATTTTACGGACAATAAAAACCTACAAATGCGTCGCCGTTCGGGACGCCGCGAAACTGAGTGTTCCGGTTCGCCTTTATATACTAAAGCGAAAATGCACGGGGTTTTCCGCACGGGGGACCGGGACGTTTCGGCGCCGTCGTTCTGCCGCACACTATCGGGCGCATAACGTGGTGAAACCGCCAACAGGGCGTTACCAAACAAGCGCGGGCCAATGGTAACCGCCGCCTGGGCGGGATCAAACGGGCGCAAGCGAATGAGCGAAGTGCGTTCGAGCAACGCCGTATGGGAGCACGTAGACTTGCAACCGCAGTCAACGGGCACCTAGCATTTCCTACCGGGTGGAGTTTGGGCGGGGCTAAAAAAATGTCACCAATGAACGCTCTCTTTAGAAACTGAGCACCACAGCGCGCCCTCTAGCGGGAATAAATGAAAATTTCGCTTACGTGATATTGCGTTTATCATTCGGTCGCTTCTTCGCATTTCATGAATTGCAATCGCAGCCGATCGTCCGGGGGTTATTAAAGTCGTTATCTGCTTGCCATCTACATGTGGTTTCCCGATAACTTGGCGCGAAATCTGTGGCCGAGTAACGCTTGGAAGAATATCGCAACTTTGGTCTGGGGAGAGCGCGAAAAAGCTGTCCAATTACGCCCAAAACAATCGTCAACTTCTCCGGCGCTAACAATGTTCAATTTGTCGCCAACGGCCTTACTATTTACTCGAATTGCTGGCCTATCCGGTGCACTGGCTGTCGCACTCGGCGCCTACGGCGCTCACGGTATATTGCCCATCTTGCTGTATAGATACTAAATATTAAAGGTATGCGGTAGCGGAAAGCGACTGGTAGTTGCGCGCTCGACCCGCCCCTTTGTGAACGTTGCTTGAACTACCAGGCGGTAGCAGTTTCCGCTACCGCGCCTTCGTTTCGCCCGCTGGTGACGTCACAAGCTGTTGCCAGGGCTGAAACGAAGTAGTCCTCATAGTACTACATAACCATCGATATATAGAATTACTATATAACTCTCGTATTGAATTGTAAGTGCAATGGGCGTTAAATTAAGCATGTTTAAAAATTATTTTCAGTTATTAGGAACAAGGATTACCCGGAAAACCTGAAATATGTAAGTTTGATGCGCAAACAACCTAATAATGAAGAAAGTAGAATGAGGACATATGGGAATTAATTACAGGGTGTTTCTAAACTGCATGGACAAACTGACAGGGCATATTCCCTGCATGAAAACAAGACAAAGTTCCTATAAACCCATGTCCCCAAATAGGACCTACATAAAACGTGACATCCATAATTCATGCTCCCCACATCTTTATTAGGAATGCATATACGAGTCCTCAATAAATGATCAATGGAAAGATGTCCCTGTAGTTCAGAAACACCCTGTATAATACTAACATAAAGACTGCTTAAATTTCCAAACTAATAGATACATAATAAATCAAACTAACAAGCTTAATAAACAATCATTACGAGCCAATAAAATTCATTCCTACTTATAAATAATTCCCTGTATAAAAATTAATTTTCTTTAGTTATTCCTGTGTTATTCACAAAGTTTGATACGTTTACCAGGCTTACGACACCGCGAACCGTTACCACATGATCCACACGCTGGCCTTACTCGCGGTGCCGTTGACACGCCGACCAGCCATCGTACGTACGCAGCGCATTGG
>WWPM01021758.1:0-13033 GCA_023279145.1 Glomeris maerens
AACTACATTTGAAAACAATTATGCAGCATCACCTTGGCTTTAAATTGACTAGCCCAGATCAAACGGTGAACAACTTCAGATAATGTGGCACACTTTTGCGATGCTGCCCAATCACCACTATTTGGCATCTCATTAAATTCTTTCTTGGAACTTTTTACGTATAATATAAGCTGCCCAAGAAGCAACGTTCTGAAATGCAAGTGCCAAATTCTTGTACTCAAATTAATTTCAGAGAAAAATAAAAATAACAGAAAATGACAACCTTTCAGCAGTGATCTCCTTCTTTATGTAAGGCAACTTTATTAAAGCACTATATCGCTTATAATCTTGAAGGAGCTGACAAAATTACACACTGAGTTCACTCATGGAATTCATTACAATTAACTAAAGGAAATAAGATCCCAAATTGCACACCTGTAATGGGATCATGCTGGAATGATGCAACAATGTTCTTAGCTTGGAGGCAACTCTTTTTTCAGCTGGTTGCAAATTATTAACAAACTGTTCTACAGCCAACTGCCAAACAGGCTCTGTGTACGGGTTGAACT
The DNA here is from genome assembly GCA_023279145.1 of Glomeris maerens. NCBI lineage: Eukaryota > Metazoa > Arthropoda > Diplopoda > Glomerida > Glomeridae > Glomeris > Glomeris maerens. Next base: position 549 of record WWPM01021758.1, read on the forward strand.
GGACAGCATTGATCTTGGAAAATGGTGCAAACACATCACCACCTTTCATTACTTCATTTTGTTCTTCATTTGACAACAGTCTTGACAGTTGGTGATGGAGGGTGCGTAACTCAAGCAGCTGCAATGCAAATAAGCTAAATATCCCTTTTCAGAGAACACAACATTTCATATGTATCATCGTACTTTTTGCAAGCGGCGAGAAAGTCCTGCTAGGTAGGGAGCAGTATATGCAGAACCTTGCCACTTGTGCGCAGAATTTTGAGACCAGAAAGTGGATGTCAGTTGAAGGCATATTTCACACCATTTGTTGCATAAATCCAGACAACTGTTCAAGGCTTCCTCAACAAGAATGAAATTCCCAGTCCACACCTCGATATCTTTCAATTTGGACTGCATAAAGGCACTCAGTTCGATTTCTGCAAGAATTTATGGGAAAGTTACACTTGGAAATATATTACGCCAAAATTATTCATAAAACTGTTGTGACCAATCAGGTAAAGTATTGAGATCATGGAACGATAATGCAATGAATTCAATTCTGTATATCAAAAAGTAAGGGGGCATTACCGCATAATTGCATAAGGTGTGCCATCCTATCTTGGGGGTAGACTTGTACATGATCCACCCTCCACAGGTCATCCAGTGCATTGTGCACAACATCCATGATGTCTTCTGCATCACTGAGTGGAATAGACTCCAAACTTTGCAATCCATCCACCAGTCCTTGAAGTACAAGTGCAAAAGCTTTGTCCCTCTTTGAGGTGTTGGATGTAGTCGACCAATATTGCAGTTCATCTTCAACACTTAAAATGGCTATTTATTCAGGGAAAAATATAATGATTATATTACAATTCTCTAATAAGTATAATTAGCAACAATTTAATGAAGATGTAGTAGCATTTAGATTCTAGCAAAATTGCATCACACAACTCTAATAAATTTTAATGTAATTATAACAATGAATAAATCAACGTCTGAATCCTCATTCAGTATGTACTAAGAATTTGTGTACCTGATAAATTGTTTTTCTTCTCTGCATCGCTTTTCGGTTGCCCTGTAATAAAACTTCCTAAACCAATTTCCAAGTCACATATTAATTTTTGAAGGGTCTGGTTGCATTTTGAACTCCATTCTTTATCCTAGAAAATGTAAACAAATATTTATAATAACAATAAGAGAAATGTAAAAAAAAAGTGTTAAAAAATGGTTGTTGCCTTGAGTAATAGAGGTGCATAAATTTGATGAAGAGAATGGTACAGTGACTGTATTGGAGACCCCAACATTGAAGAAACCAATACATCTTTGTACAGATTATCCGGGGTTATAATATTTGGTGCCCGTTTATAAAACAGCAGCAAATTTTCTGAATAATTAGTTGAAGATTCATTTTCCTTTGAGAAGAGATATGAAGCAATTAAGTTATTATTGACCTTAAAAAGTGAAACATACGGGTATATATGGATGCGCAATTTCATTGCAACCTGGAATGTAATGTCATTTGAAAGTTTAATATTTTGTTCATCATTTTCGGCTACCGACAGGAAAAGACAGCTGCCATTGTCCAGAAAATTGTTTAATGAAACGGAAGTGAAAAATTCTTTTAACTGACGACTGGCTGAAGGGAAACTATTTCCTGCGAAATTTGGTAATTTGTATTACAAATCTTTAGTTTCAGGCTGTGCAAGGTATTAAAAATTTACCTATGGTCTTCAAAATAAAGTCCTTTCGACTGTCACCACTCATGATGTTTACAATGGTAATATTACATCAAGCGTTTCAATATATTTCACTAAACTGAACCTCAGTTGTACAAAGTTGTACAAACTCACGCGCCATTTTTGTTTTGCTTTTGTTGCCATGGCAACACGGGGGGGGGGGGGGGGGGGGGTGGGGGGGCGGGGGGGCTTATGAGTCCGTGGCTTATGTCTATTTCTCCATTTTTCAATGAAGCCAGAAAATCCTACCCAAGAAATCAAATTAGCAGCGATTAACCAAATCCTGATCAACAAAGTTATCATTGGATCTTTTATTGATTCAAATCAAACTTTTTTGAAGTTTAGGACAGATCCGCACTAATAATTTTGATCCGCATTTTATATGGTAAACAAACCGACTTTTTATTTTATCCGAGTGAAATCCAATTTTAAAGCAGAATGTAATGTATCATGTATAAAAACAATAAACTGCATCAAATCTGTCCAATGACATTGCTCTAATCTGCTAATAACTGTTCGAAAATTCATTGGCTTTTAAAGTGCGTAGACTCTGTTCTCTGGAGCGCCGTACTGTAGTTCTCGAACATTCCAATCATTCCTAGTCACGAGATTGTTCGATTCATGACAAAGTGACGAAGCATATTGGAACGCCCCCAAATCGGTTCACTGTATATAAAGCCAATTGCTGTCGTATATGTCATCATATTTGAGGAGGAATTGCAAGGCTTCATATCATGGCCGAATTGCCCCATTTAGGAAAACATTGCTCGGAAAAATCTTGCAATCTACTAGGTAACTTATAAACAAGATTCATATTCTATTTTTCATATTTATAGTTAAATTTTACTGGTAATATTTTAGACTTTCTGCCTATGAAATGTGATGGTTGTAAAGGAATATTTTGGTGAGTCATTGCCATACCCACAACAGTGTCATATCCACTTTTTACGTTATTAACTTGTCAAGAATGACTTTCAATTTGACAGCAAAGACCACATTCAGTACAAATTACACAACTGTGAAGTAGCTCACACCAAGGTACGGGTTTTAGGAACATGAATATATAAGGAAATAGCAAAATGAACGCGAATTTCATTCATATATATAGGATATCCAAGTGCCTGTGTGCCCTCTATGTGACAAACCAATTCCAATTGCTCGTGGTGAGACTCCTGATATCAGAGTTGGGGCTCATATAGATAATGACTGCCAATCGGATCCTGCCATAGCTAAACGAAAAGTAAACAACTAGTGCAATTATTCTCAAATTACCTATGCATTTCTAGAGCTCGATCATATTGTCGTTGCAGATCTACAGTAACAAGTGCTCTTTGAAAAATTGCAAGCAAAAAGAGGTAAATCCCAGTTTTGATGATACTTTACATAGTAACGAGTGACCAAGTGTTTTGTTTGCACAGTTGATAAAAGTTCTTTGCCAAAACTGCCAGTTAAATTATTGCCTGAAGCATCGGCATCCAGCGGACCACAACTGCAGTGTTACTTCACCACATGCAGCGGCATCAACTAAAGCCGGGTACAGCATTTTTGTGGCATTGAAATTTTGTGCTTGAATGATGTTGATTTGTTTTGAACAGAGCTGCAGCAATGGCACGACAGAAAACCTCTCCACACACTGCCCCATCCAGAAGGTATAACTTCTACATCACATACATTCCGTTGCATATTTTGCAAATGAATCTTGAATGCAAAGTTATGACTGACTTGGCCGGACTCTTTAATTTAAATCCACAAATGCTAAATTAGTCTGAAAATAATGGCGACTCGCATAAGATTTCCCTGTTATAAACTTATTTATATCATCGCTTCATTCGCAACATGCATCCATCCTTGGTCTTAATTAAGTCATAAATGTCAACATTCTTACCGTATTTGTTGTGAAATTCAGCCATCCTACTCCAGTGTCTCGGACTACGCCAAGTGCTACCTCAACATTCCAAAACCTGGTATTGTACGTGTAGATTCCTTCTCTCAGTTGAACATGTTGACATTGTGGTCGTTTTCAGTCGGAAGATGAGGCACTGGCGAGAGCTTTGCAGATGAGTCTGATGGACACTGCACCCGAATCGGAAAAGCTGCCGTAAGTTTCACTGAAATCCCCAATCCAAAATATTATGTTTGAAAAATATCAACTTAACTTTTTGTAGTAACAGCATTGAAGAGGAGGATGCCATGTTGTCACGTGCAATAGCACTCAGTGAACAAGAATATCAACAGCAGCAACTTCAAAGAAGGGTGAGAGTGAACAGCTAAATTACGCTGCTTTGTAAGTTGATGTGCAGTACACTTGACTTAGATCACTAATGCACTGGTAGTAATTATAAAAAAGTTAGTGTTGAAGACCATTCATGTGAATTTTCTCTTTCAGGACTCGAAGAATTCCAGGTGTATCATCACTTAAGACTTTAAACAAGATATTCAAGAACTAACTGCGTTTTTATGGAGATCTTTTTTCCTCCCTTTCCAATACAAACTATTTAATCTGATATTGTTTTAACATTTACAATTTCGATTTGAGATGGCACACAGCAAAAACTAATAATGTATAGTGTTGAATAATATCTCAAAGTTCTACACTTATGTTTGCATTGAGCTACAATTAGACATGGAAAGGAAGTAATTATTTCCAGATTCCTCTTCATTCTCCAGATGAAGGCTTTTTGGCCGCTTGAAATTGTGAAAAGCAAAATCCTGGAAAACCGAGATGTTGATGCGCGGATCGGTAGAGGACTTTGGGATGCGGGTTGTTAGCAAAGAGAGGTTCACTCCTCCCAATGTTGGAGACAAAAGTGGTGTGGAATGACTTTCGTGTAAACAAAAGCCATCTTTCTTTTCACTCTTATCTTGCTTACTCAAGGATTCTGAAATGGTGAAATATACTAGTAACCAATAAAATATTGCTCAAAAATTGCAAATGTAAATTGTTAAAAATGCATTTTTTTCTGTATAACTTATAAAACATAGTAACAATAAAACTTTTATGTACCTGCTTGTGATTTAAGCTGTGTGGCTTCTATTCTTCTCATGGCCAAAGGATGTCCCTGTCCAGCAGCTTGTTCATATAGTTTATGAGCTTCTGCTTCATCCGCTTGAAGCCCTTGAAATACATCAAAATAATATTGGTAATGCACCATATAATTGAAACTATTCACGTTACACTGATCAACTTACCACCCAAACCATATTCTTGGTAAGTAGCAAAAATGTACAATGCTTCTGTATTGCCCAACTTTGCGGCCTTATGGAACATCTGGACAGCTTTTGCAGAATTTTCTTCTATTCCTAATCCACCCTCATAGCATAAGCCAAGAAAGTACATAGCCTCGCCATCCTGTCATGTCAAAAATAATCACTGTTTTCATGTCACAAAATGGCAATAAGTACACGCACATTCTGTTTTGAAGCAGCAAGGAACAGTGATGCTGCTTTCTCCATCCGTTGGCTGTTCATGTAATGCACACCCATGAATCGTTGAGCCTGAAATGTAGCGAAACAATTCCCCAACAAATCACATCGAATTTCAGTGGCATAATATGAAAGAAGGAACACACTTCTTTGATGCCACACCGAGATGCTCTGTCCATCCACTTCTCTGCTTCTTGGGGATCATGGTTTGCAATTTTCTTCTCAAAATGAAGAACTCCCAAATTGTAAGCAGCAGTTGCATGTCCTAGAGATGCAGCTTCTTTGTACATTAACGCAGCCTATGTGGACAATATTGGCATCAGCAATTACTTTTTATTTGCAATAAAATATAAAAATCGAATTTTAAAATGCACTTTATTTAAATCTTGCGCCACGCCCAGACCATTTTCGTAGCAGATTCCCAAGTTGTATTTTGCCTGTCGCGAACCCAAGTTGCTAGCTTCTTGGAATTCAGACAGGGCTTCTTTTATTTTGTTACTCTTGGCCAGTTCAACTGCGTTCGCATTTTGGATCCTGGCAGCGTATTGCGTAGCCAAGCTTTCAATTTGGTTGCGGAGAACGTCCAACGATGGTTCAAGTGTAGATGGCTTATTCCTTTGTGCTTCAATCAGTGTTGTAAACGCGATCTTAAAAACACACAACACGTTTACAGATGAACAATGTATACCAGATGTATGTGCAAGGAAATAAGGATATATTATTTGGGGTATCAAAATGGAGGCATGATTGTTTTTATTTCAGTAGCTCTATTCGACTTATTTGATTAAATTCCAAGTAAATCAATGAAAACTTAATTTCACATAAGAAATATGCATGTTTCAATTAATTGCTTACTTCAGGAGGAACAGACCAATCGTGTTCAACTGATGAAACGTCAAATTCATCTTCACACTCATGCAACTGGGATATCGAGTCAGGATTTGTTCCTTGGCAAGAGTGCTTCTGCACTTGTGTTGTTGATGCAGTGGGAAGTACATTCAAGCAAATATTGTTATCTTGTGCCACATGCATGGCGGGAAAAAACCTTCCCAAAAAGCGGCATGGTGGACGTCGACAATGATCTCCGTCTCCTCTTATGCCTTCGTTGCAACGATGCCGAAAGCCAAATGCTACAAACAACCCCTAAGAAGAATATAACAACATTAAAAAACAGTGCTATTAAGAGATAGCAATAAGAACTGCTTGGAGGAAGATACCAATACAATTACGTACTTGTTTTTTAATAGCAAAATAATTGAAACATTGCTTAACAAAACAATGTTGAGCTAGGGTAGCGGGTTGTCTCGGCATCTTGTTAACCAACTTTACTATCAAAGAATTACCAGTCCCAAGAATTCTACAATAGAGTGTGATGCATTCTTCCAAGGAGGCCAGCCATGATCTCTGTTAAGTCTTTCCCACCATCGCAATTTACTGGTTCCATTGCAACTTTCCTCGTTGCAATTTTCACGGAAAGGCTCATTACTGAAAGAATGCAGGATATTAATTAATTATAATAACTATAGCTAGTCAATTAAATGATTCTACGAACATTCGGGTGCTTATTAAGTACTGATAGTGAACTAAAGGTAAATCCACAGTCTGTTGTAAATCTGGAGTTTCTTCGTCTCTCGAGTCATCATTTGTGGTTGTCGTATACTTCGGCGTCCAGCAATTAATATTCTCTGCGAAGTATAAAATATAGCAAAGGCTAGCGATGTAAACCAGTTCTGTCCAAATCAGACTAAAAGCTATGGGTTATACTTGGTTATACGTACGTTTGGGACAAAACTTTAGAAGCTTCCAAAAATCTAGTTTTGGCCACATCGTCCGAAATGGCCAATGTTTTGCCATTTATTACGCCATTGCCTTGAGGTTCTAGGTAATTCTGAGGTATCCAATGTGATCTCTGGAGCAAGGCCAAGGTAACTGCATGAAGGCGGAACCGCCAAAACACACAAAAAAAATCTCTGTTCTCGGAAATAACAAACCTATTATGACTGCAGCGCCGCCATTCACGACCAAACGAAAGTACGTATTGAGGTGACGCCATCGGGAAAGGACGCTTCACCTAATCACCACATTTCTCGCTGGACACATGTCCGTCGATAATTTCCCATTGGACAGGTGCCCACATATCATTTCCCATCACCTTCCCGCTCCCACCGTTTGTCATCTGGGGCGATTAGGAGCAGCGAAAGTTTGAAAACAGAAACTAGGAAATTTGAATACTACTAATAAGATTATAATTTTAATTCATAATAATACTAATAATTTTCAGAATTTTGAATTCCTTAAAATTATTTCGTGATTTTACAAATAATTCAAGGAATTTTTACTTTTTTTAAGCTTTTCAATTTCACAAATATAATTTCTTAAATGTGAAATTATTAGTTTTTATTTTCAAAAAAATATTTTTTTTATCAATAATATCTACGCAGTATTAATCCCATAATTTGTTTTCGTAATAATTAATAATAAACCTAAAGACGTTAACAATTTTATTGTTTAAAATTAATAAATTGCCAAATAAACTTTCTTATAACTTCCTATACAATTTAAATAATAATTCGATTTGAAAAGATTATGCCAACAAAGTAAAATTTATTTCTGTTATTCACTAATTACTAGGCATAGCCTTCTAAAATATTGGATTTATAAATAAAAAATGCACAGTGTACAGGTTGTTATCATCACAGCATTTTTGACATGTGGACATAACATTGCCTGAGCCCGGGTTCCACAAGTATATACAGGGTCTTTCTTTTAAGACGCAACAATGGACAACGAGATTTGCCCAGTTTGCAGTTTTCCCAACATGGCACCACTGCGTTTCTATTGATGAATTACGTTACCGCATAATTGCCGAATTACACCTGACACTCTTATTACAAATGTCCGAGCAGCTTTTGCAGACCTGCTGTACCACTGTTTGACGAATAACGACGGTCACTTTGAACACGAACTAGTATAACATTGGGATTCATTTAGGCTAGAGAAATTTCTTTCCATGTTGTTTCATCCAAAAGAAAACAGTGTTCATCACTTCCACTCGCGAGATGAAGGCCATTCGAATGCCATTATTACGTGGGCAATAAAATCCAATAATATTCCCCCCCCCCATTTTCTAACGGCAATTTGTTCAATTGCGCGTGCGGGGTTATGTTGTTGGGAAAACTGCAAACTGGGCAAATCTCGTTGTCCATTGTTGCGTCTTAAAAGAAAGACCCTGTATAATAACAGACATGAAACTGGGTTTGACAGTAGCCAGCATGGCTGAGACGATTGAACTCCTTATCATGGTCGTTGGGAAAAAATAGCTCGTAGGAATCATGAAGAAATCCTTCTGGAAAATTATTTATCCACCAGAAGACGATCATTGAATTCCCATCGCCCTTACCTAAATTGTCAAACTCCAAACTTATAGGGCCAATGCTAGGAAAACCGGATTAATTTAAGAGAAAATGTAGAACATGTACACAACCGCATTTATTTATTAGAATCAGCAGAGATACGCTCACAATTATTTGTCATCGAATAGCTCAATTACTTGAATGTGGCGCAACACTGATTGTCTTTGAGAGTATTAATCACGCTTTCTTCTTCTTCATTAATCTTCTGCCACGTGGTCTACATATCCCTATAGTAATTACGTATGCATAAATTATGCAAGGGCGAATGTATGCATGGCAATCGCGAGATACGCCTTTATCAAAATATCAACTCGTATTTGTCAATACATGTGACATATGTTGCAGATCGAGACAAATAAAAATTCACCACAATCATCATTGACAGCAATGCACATTTTCTTATTTCTTAATAATTGCACTCGCGTCACATACAACAAAAGTAAGAAGTAATTCACTCTCCAATATGTATAATATGCCATTTTCACGGATTTTTTTGCAAGATATTTCCCGCATGGGATTGTCGAAGGATATATTAATAAAGGCATATACTGCGTTCACTCTACCTATACCTAAAATTATAAGGGGGGTGGATAGAAGAGGGGAGAAAAGCAGTTTTAATCCTCAGGTGTTAATTTGCCTCTAGAGAATCCCATTGTTCACAAAACCAGTATTTCTTCTCAGAATCAGAAGAAGAGACCGTCCATTTCCCCTAGAGGAAAATTAACACCAGAGGATTAAAACTGCTTTCCTCCCCTGACGTTTTCACCCCCTACAAATTTACAGGTATAGGTAGAGTGAACGCAGTATATGTATAACGCAAAATAACCGCGTTTCATGTAGTTTTTCACGGAAAATGTACCCTTACTTGAATATACAAATTTGGTGTGAACAGATCATTATGGGAGTGAAGCAGTTTTATATATGTATGTACAATATTTACAGAAATATAATTTATACAATGCTTGAAAAAACATCGCATATATAGGACCGGTATTTTACGTCAAATTTAGTCACAAGTCTCCAGACATAGGAGGAGATGAATGTAACTAGTGTATTGACTCAAATTTCTACCTTATAACTCAAATATAATTAATACATAATCAAGAAATTAACTTTGGCTAAATACATATATTCAACATGTGGTTCCTTCGAAACGAAGCACAAATTGCGAATATTTACATTGGCGATATGTATAGTAATTATAATGATGGCCTAAATAACAATTCTGATATGTACCCTACAACAATTTTCATCGAGGTTAACTAGATAAACGTCTTTTGCCATGAAAAACTTCCATCGGAATTTTTCATAAAAGCTTGCACACATCACTATCGATCGATATTGTTACAACGGAAAATATATGGACTGGAATTGTAGTTGTATTAATCCATGAATTAGTTTACTCTTGGTTTTACTGCATGTAATTTATGCGCATATGAGCGTTTTTTTTTACTTTTGGTTCCTTGTAGTTCTACATGGTCAGGACTGAAAATTTCGACGTTGGAAGCATGAAGGACACACGTACGGTATATCATTATATCCGAACGGAAGATATACTTACATGTTACAGTCAAACATTTTTGTCGCAACCTGATTATACACAAACATTGAATGTTGATATTATATGGACCGCAAACATTTTTCCTTAGAGTAAACACAAATGCTAACTTTTTATCTGTTAGCAAATATGTTCAACGAGGACTTTCCAACCTGAATCTTGATGGCAAATTTTAACAGCAAATAAGTACATTTTTAGTAACACCATGCACAATTAACATAACGTAAATCCTCAGGAAATATTAAATGTTAAATTAGTAGGCTACAAATTGTACTAGCAACGTCAATGACATCGTTCTCCTTATGCCAGATATATGAATATTCCGATTTTCGCATTTTTGAGCTAATCGACTGATTGGATTACTTATTTTGCTATCTACATACATAGGTTGTACCAGAAAGGCGAATGTGTCCCTCCTAAATGGCGCAGAAACATTTATGAAAATCAAACCTGAATTAGTACATGTGAGGGTATAGAAGCAGTAAAGCTTCAAACAGCATTTCCAACGTTCATGAAATTGTCACATTTATACCTCTCGCATAAGGAGGACGTATGATATGTAATGCCACTTTTTCGTTTTGAAGTTGTCAAGAGCAAGGAGCATATGGCATTTTTACATTGTGCTTACTTAAAATTTTTATTTAATTATTATGTTGCCTTATTCAATGAATTACAAATTAAATTGTGTTTCATGAAAGATGGTTAACAAAGATATAGGACGCTGCACAAAAACCAAGTCGCTGCTTCCATTAAGTTAATAACATAAAAATAAAAAGTGCTGATGGCAATATGATTGCCTAAAGCTGAAACTTATGATGGGCTTAAGTTGTTCATATAGTATTTTAGTATTTTCTTCAAAACACAGGTTGAAAATTCTTCGTCAGCATAGGGTAGATAACTTTTCACATGTTTATGACGTCATCAGGCAATCACAGATGGACGCAAAACAAGAGTGGCCACTATTTAGAGCGTGGTGTTTGGTTCCTCGCCGATGCGCCTGTCTTCTGAGAACAGAGGAGTGAGGCACAGGAATGAGAATGGTTCAAACCGATATATCGTCACCTACGGCGGTGTTTCTGAGATGCACCGGAGCCACCTGAGCCTGCAATTGGACCCAGACCAAGACCACTGTTGGTGCTAGCACCACTGGAACCACCTCCCCGAAGGAAAGCAATGTTGGAGGGGTCTTCGGCGAGTTCTGGGAACTCGTTCACATCATGAATGTATTCCCCGTGGAAGCCCGGAACGTTTCCCGACTGAAGCACTTGCTCCACTTCAGATGTACTCCAGTCCCGGGAACCGCTGTACCCTTGCCTCAACAGGTCCCTTTCCCTAGCCCATGCCTGAGAAACTGCATGGTGCTTGGCATGGCGCAAAACACGACTTCTGTCGTGTTGGTAAGATGTTCCGTAGCGTATGCTCAGCACTGCACCCTGTGCATTTTTAGGTAATCATGAAATCAATGATATGAAAGCAAGTCAACCACGCTTGTGGGACATGCCGACATGCCATGCAACCATTTTACAGCCAAGCATTGTAATGCATGCGTGCTCCATGGGATTGGGGCTTGTGTTTGGGAACATATAGTCTGAAGTGTTTGCTGTAACTTATTGGGATACTCTTTACATTCAAGCAGTTCTCATTCGCTTGTGAAATGCCATAATTTAATAAGAAGTTACTGAAGATTATGTCATGCGCTCTAACAATAGGCAATACTGTGTCACAGGAGACTCCTGCCAGTAACACTTAGCTGTTAACTAAAACTCCATGAGATTTGTTTATGTTAACAGTCAAACAGCCTTTGTGTTTGTCCCTTTCTGCAATGCATGTTATCATCAGACCTGAGCATTTTGATGAAAGAACTTGTACTGCATGAGGGTTCTTCCTAAGATGATCATTTTCTTAATAACATGCATGTTGCGCACTTCACAATTCACAAACACGGTTTTTCTAACCTACAAGCTTCGGCACATGCAATCAATAGAGCTATACTATTATAGAAATTAAACAGCTAGCAGTGAAATGCTTGGCACTTACCATTGTGTGCAACTTGACATCGATGTGTTCAATATCCTTGTCAGTCTCCGTGGCTTTTGACTCATGGACGGTGATATTGACTGCGCTTCCCAACCTTTGCAGTTGGCTCAAGTCTTCAGTCACTTGATACAAGTTTTCCTTCACAAAATAAAATACATCTCGATGGTGCTGCACCAGCCTCAAGTCCATCAGGAACGATTGGTTGAGCACGGAAGTCACGACGTCCCTGACGATGGGGTCTGCACCCCCGGCTGCTCTCACCACAGCACGTTCATCCACTCTGGATACCACAATGCCGAAGCCGACTGGAGGGCTGACTGCAGCAACTCTTGGCACCCA